>APFE030036068.1:56627-153636 GCA_000404065.3 Pinus taeda
AGCTTTTTTTTATAGGATACTAGGCTAGTTATGACAGCTTGGGGGTTTTGATTGTGTTTGGTGGTGGAATTCTAGAGTAGATGGATAGAACAAAGTATCTCAGGCCATTGGGCTATGGATTCAATTTAAGATGGCTTAACTGGATCAAGTTTTTCAACTAAGGAAGCCTTTGCAGGGCAAGATAGCTAAACAAAGGACAAATGGTAACTTGAAAGGATGGAATGGATTTAAAAGGGAAGAAGGGAAATTAAGACTCCTTCAACATGTTTTAAGAAGAGGGAAAGTGAATGATCACTAATAAAAAGAAATTAATAATTTCTTATTAAATGATCAAAATGACAAACTAAGAAGCAAGAGCAATTAAGAATTCCTTGCCTATGATAGTTTGGAAGAAAACATTTAGAATACAAACGATTTTAAAGACAGATTGCACTTAAGCATTTTCTGAAATATACTTTTTCATTTTAATATTCAAATATGAAACACAATTGAAATATTAAACTAAGAAACAATAACACATGAGATATAGAATACTTATTTGTTCAATGCTTGACACATGAATCCTGTAAAGAGTCCTTGTTTTATTTCTTCATCCAGCTAGCCATACAAGAATTGTCCAACAACTTTTCTTTTCCAAAAGAATAAGTCTATATAAATGTTTAAGAATCCACACCCCATACCTCGAATGAGGAAGTACTTATACAAAAATTTACAATAAAAAATCTCACAACAAAGAGATATAATTTAGGAAGCCTAACTATATGTTACATAAAAGTAGAGACAAATGGCCTTGAAGATAGAATCTGAAGTAAACTAATGGCTTGTTGTCCCTTTTTTTGTGAATGAGCTGGAGGCAAGCCCTATGCTTTAGCATCTTGCTATTTTCCTCGTAATTTAGTACTGGCTGTTTGCTTTTTCAATTTCTTACTCATGCTCTTTGACCTATTCTGATACTCTTTACTTGCTTTATCCATGTTCACGTTCTTTTACCAAAATTGACCACGATAAATACTGAAAATTTACTTTTTACCAAGGTAAAGCACAAAATCTCTGTCATATCCATCCACCAATCCTCCTTTGGTATTTTGGTCCTTTGAAGTTTCCTGAAGATTTCATTAGCCTCAAGTTATTTGAAAAAATTAGGCTGAACTAGAAATAAACGTTTTGTCTCATGTTCAATATAGAAAAGGTTCTTTAGACTATCATAGAGAATTCTGCCTATAGGTAGTGCCTTCGGTGCAAAGCTAGTTGATGAACTAGCCTAATTGTCTGCATATTGAGCCAACTTGTCAACATAGTCTATATGTCTCATCAATTATCATTAACTACTAAAGGGATGGGAAGTCCTTTGCTCTGTAAAATATCAAACTTCTCCATAAAATCATTAATTTCCTCTTGCATGTCGTGGCATTTCTTTTCCAAATTCTGCATCAGAAACCTTTTGGTCAATACCTTCTTGACTTCTAGAATAGTCCCAATTCTATCCTCAATACCCGGCTCTTCTAGTTGGTACTTATTTCTGTTGTTCAAGAAATTTATTAGCCTGATTGCTTCGTCAGGCTTCCCTCCTAGCTCTTCTTTGGTTTTTCAGATTTCTTCAAGAGCTACTTTTACCAAGTCAATCTATTCAAAAATTATTTGTATGAATGACCAAGCATCATTTATTGACTGAGTGATGTTGGCCCAAAGAATCTTCCTAATGTATATTAAGGGCTTCTCAAAGGTGAGGTATTTCTCTAATGTTTTCACTTGCTATGCCAAGCCTTTATTCTTCCTTACCTCTTCAACAAAACTGATTTTGGAGACATCATATTTTTGTTCTAAAGTAACAAATGTTTCTTTTACTTTCTGTAATTCAGAGACTTGCAGCTTCATCTCCTTCATTGACTTGATTTACTCTTCTGTACTCAAACCTAAAGTTTCTATTAGTGTTGTTCCTGTGCTTGTACCTGTAATTACTTCTGCTATAATCGAAGGGACATTAGGTGCTAGAGCTGTTGCAAGTGTTGAAGGGACTACCGTGGAAACCATTGGTATTACATTTTGAGGCTAAGAGGTTGACTCACTCTGCCTGCTTTTCTATGACTCTTCTAATTCTTACTCGGTCTCCTTCAACTATTCATTTAGCCTTAGGAATAAGTCCATAAGCTCTTCTTTAGACTTCTTTTGTACATTTTCAGCAGTTTGTGGATGTCTTGATGGAAGCAACTTTCTCAAGGCAGTTATGTCTTCATCTTCCTGCCTTGATGGAAGCAACTTTCTCAAGGCAGCTATGTCTTGATGGAAGCAACTTTCACATCCTATTATCCTTAACCTGTGAGGAGGCTCTTTCTAGCTGTAACTGAGGAGTTTTATTATTCAAAGAATTTTCTAATCTTTGAGCCATCATGGCTTTACTAGTCAATGCTGAATATACCATTTCCATTGTCTACTTATGTAACTCAATCTGATCCAAGGGGTGAATGTCCTTGGCCACGACCTCAAAATCAGTGTTGAGGTAGTCTGCAATGAATTGAGGTTGTTGCACTTTGGGCTTGAAAAATCTCATTAGCATATTTCCTTCTTTGATGTCATAGTCTGACATCAACCTATTTTGATTGGTGGGAGCCATCTTAAAATATTGATTATAGACCTGGACCCTTAAAGGTTCATTTCTAGCTTTTATTTCTTTGAACTTTTCCTTAATATCCCAGTTCTTATCACCTCAAGACCTGAAGAATGACACTTCAGCACTTTGTTGTCATTCTAGTTCCTGTCTCTGTGAGCTAGAAGGTGTCCCACCTGTTGGGAAAATATGCTGACTGTTTGCACCTTCTTTTATTTGACTCTCTGTAGTTTCTTCAATGTATTCCTCCTCTAAATGGGGATTTCACTTGTACCTCTTAGCACCAGGCTGATCTGATGGACCACTGGTAGGGATAGCTACTTCCTTATCTCTCTTTAAGCTCTTTTCCTCGTTCAGAGGAGTCTGCAAAATTGGGGGGTCTCCCATATTGAATTGAGTTTGGTGGGCCTGTGTTTGAGCCTGCTTCTGAGAGGTTTGAGGCTGTTTTGACATGATTGATTGTTCTATTGCTTGAGTGTTAGTCTCTTTTTCTCTTCCCTGTGATGTTTCTGCAAATGGTGTACTATTCTCCTATGAATGCCTTTGAGAGGTATCAACTATTGAGGCACTAGTTTTTGATGCTGGCTTGTGAGAAGTATCAACTGGCACCTGTTTAAAAGAATCTAGGTCAAGTGTCGTTTCTAGATCTTTCATGACATTTTCTACATTGACCTGATCACTATCCATTTCTACAAGAGTGCCTTCCCTCCACTTATTCATGTTGGCATATTGTTCAATTTCTGGGATTCTGTGATGAAAATAGGGTGATAGTCTATTTTTCATTCTTCTATCACATATGAAACTGTGAGGGTCATATGGAGTCCAGCCAAAGATTTTGCTTAATCTCATGTGGTCTTCTAAGATTTTCTCCACTGCTTTGTCTGCTTCCCTATTATTGCAGATGAATGGGCCTAGGTGATCTTTAATTCTCAGTTGTGCTTTCTTCTTGGCCTTGGTAAAATGAACCTAATCTGAGTTGATCATCTGTCTATAATATTCCAAAGTAAACATTCTCATTAGAACATATCTTGGTAGCTTGAATGGGGGGAGCTCACAGCCATATACCCTGATTTCTATGTGATTCTGGTATAGATACCAATCACCTACTCTGTACTGTTTTGATAATTGAAGGATCTTCTTGATTTCATCATTAATTCTTGGAGTAGGATTTCCTATTAGCAAGGTAGTTGTTGGGTGGACAAATTAGTCAATGAACTGATTATAAGCACAAGATATATGGAAGATAGAAGTCCAGAAGATGATTGACCTTGGATTACTTTTTGTATCAATTTTATTGATAGAAAAAGGGAATTTTTCAGACTAATAGTAGAGGATGAGGTGATATATAAACGAGTACTTGAAAACCTTTTCATTTTCTAGTCTCATGAACTGGTCATGGATTTTCTCAGCAATATATGAAGCATAATTATACCTGACAGCACGGGGCTGACCAGGGGTAAAGATGGACAACAAAACTAAGGCCAACTCATCTACATACTCACTAGTGTTGAATCCCATAACTACAACTATCATATCAACTATGATCTTGCTTGTATCTATGAGGAATGCTGATATATGAGGAGGGGGATCTTTGGGTTGATGCGCTCTCACTATGAAGGTCTGACAGAGGTGATTGAGTTCAGATTGGGATGACTTGGTTGATTTTCCAAGCAATTCCTCAAGGGAGATGGGGGCGAGGTCTTAACTAGGATGAAATTGCAGCATTTAATTGATTGAGTCAGCAGTTATTGTGAAGAGGATTGTTTGATTGGGAGACATCACTGCTCTGAGGTTGGGATCATAATTTGCATGGCACTGATGGATTATATCAAGAAAAATGTGCACAGAAGGGAGAAAGTACATGGAGAGGTTGGATTCCCACAATCCTATGGCATCATGGTCATTCAAATGATTGTCTCAGCACTGGCAAAACACTTTGAGATGGTCTTTATCAGTAATTAGGTATTTTATTTGGAAATCCTTATCTGCCAGAGGCAGATAGTCTAAATCACAATGAGAGATGGTAATGGGTGCAACGTTTAGGGCTACCGGGGTTTCCATTTCGGTTCTTGTCGATTCAGAAAGGAATCTAAGGTTTTATTTGAAGAATTGGTAACACAAAAGGTCTGGGGGACTTGAATTATAAAAGTAGTAACAGAAGTATGGTGAATTTTGGACTTTTCAATCAATTTGTAGTGGAAAACAAGTATTTGCAAGGTTTTGTTGACAAGAAATTGGTAAATACCTGCTTTTGAGGATGAGTAACGGAATGTACGTACTCATGTGACTGGATGGCTCTGGTCGGCGTCGACTACAAATTTTGAAGATGATTGGTGGCTAAAAGCTCAAGCTAGTTGACCTTGTCGTTTTGTTTGCATGGATGTACAAGTTCGCAGAATAAACGACGAAATGATTTGCTTTTGTTTTGTATACAAAGTCAAGAATTGGCGGGTTTCGAGATTTGGACAGGTGACGTCGGCAAACGATATGATGTTATGTTTTTTAGTTTGGAGGCGCTAAGTGGTTTATATCGCACCACTTGTGTGGGGGGCGGTATTTGGCCTTGAGCAAGCGATTCCATAGAATGAATGACGCATGGCGGAGGCACTATTCACAAAACCGCTTCACAATCGCACGCTAACATTCGATCACGAAGGGCTATGCGATATGCACGATAGTCATCGGATCTTGGAGACTTGATTGGATGGCTATCAGGGAGGTAATGTGATGGGGCTTTAATGAAGCCGGGCTCGATGTAATTAAAATGTTTTTAATCATATCGGGGGTGACGGGGTAGGTCAGGAAAGCTATTAATTAACCATGGGGCTTACTTAATCCTTTGTTAATGTGGTTGGAGGCGAGGTTCTTAATTAGTTACAGATTAACTAATTAATCCCCATTATTGATGTTTTATGGTTATATTTAACCAAAATGTCGGGATATTAATATTTCAGGGTCTTTTACATAGTTAAAGTAATATGGGAAGGGGTAGATTTTATAGGGAAACTATATAATAATACAAGTTAGTAGTTAATATGACCGAATGAATATAAGCGCTAAGTCTAAACATTATAATGCGTATATTTAAACATAGGCTAAGTGAGAAATGAGGGTTTTGAGAATATTTTAATTTCCCTAAGTAAAATAAATTTTACTTAGGAGAAACTTTATCAAGGGAGTGAATATTTCATGAAGGGGTGTGATGTTTGATGAATAGGCTTAAGTACTTAGGCTTTATAAATTATTGGGCCAAGGGTCCGATCCCTCCAGAAGTTAGAGAAATGCTCTGAGCCCCTCTAATTTGATTATATACATTGGTACTTAGGGGAAATTAGTGAAAATTTAGGGAAAATGAGTAAGAGAGTTAATTATTTTGACTTTGCTTGCTTGATGTGTATTTCCTGTGATGTACGCCATTTGCCTTATGATGAAAATGAAAAGATTTGCACATTTTAAACTCATCATTCACCATATGTTATTCTACAACCATCGTCTAATTACCCTACCTACTTGACCTAGCATTTTTACTTCTTTATTAGGGTGCACTTAGACTGGAAAACTCCTATCCAACTTTCTTTTCTTTTACATGGTGATGCCTATCTAAGTCTACACTTATTACATCCAAGGGCTCAGATTAAACTGTTGAGCTCCTTTTTTCACTCTACCTATCTACTTATCTATTAAGATTACGTTGTTTGGTCAAATCTTTATTCTCTATTTTTACAACATGAAATTGAAAAATGAATTAGCCAATCTTAAACTATTTGACTATTCATAAATTGTGGCATAAGTGACAAACTGCACACAATTGTTTATTATACAAAAGTAAAAAAGTATTGGCATTTAGACTTGCCTACTTTCCTAGTCTTTCTTGTTACACTAAAATTTGTCACCATGACTATCTGCAGTTAATATGGGTCCATCAATAGTCATATTATCCTCCTTGTCAAGCCTCATACCTCTGCTCTTCATGTCAAACTTCAAAAAGAGAGAAAGTCACTTAAAAACATGTTTATCTCTGGGTACGCAGGTTCTCTCTACCTTGCCTGCGTGTACGCACTCCAAACACACTGTACTTGCGTACTTGTACGCTCTGTAAGCCAAAGGATGGGTGCGTACCCCTGTAAAGGTCAAAAGGCGCGAGTTTCATCTTTAAAAAGTTACTTGTGGTCACTTCTAGAGCCTTCTAGAAGAGTGTTTGACGTGTATTGAGCGCCTCCAGATGGTTCATGCATCCCTATGATAGAGGAACTTATCCCATCAAGAGAGGAGCTACCCCATCCAAAAGAGGGAGTATCCCATTGATGTTGGAACTGAATAACTTCCTCTAGAACACTATAAATACAGGCATTGGGCCAAAGGAGGGGAGGTTGAAAGCTGAACATTTTAAAGGGTAAATGCTGCTGGAATTAGGACTTCCATTGTTAACTTGTGAGGAGAGATTACCATCCTTTCTTGTTGCCATATTGGGAGTGGGTGAGCTTGTCAAAGTAGAGGAAATCTCTTGTTGGACCCTGGGAGGAGCTTGCACAACACCAAGGCTCAGGTTGTAATGGTTCCTTTTTTGTTTCCTTAATACAAATAAGTCCATTCTTCTCATTGATTTGTTGTTAATGAATTATTTCATGTACTCCTTGGTCTATATGATGAATATGCTTTGTTTTATGAAATATGCAGGTGTTATGTAATCGTTTGACTGTTAGTGTATGCAGGTCTTAAAGTGAAGGAGGATCTCATCTGGATCAGCAAGGCTGGACTGCTACAACAAGCGTTGGATTTGAGGTAGGATCGAAAAACACTTGGTTTCTCATAGAATAATGTATGTTTAGAGAAGGATTGCTCTTTTTTGGTTTGTTTGTCACTAGAGAGTCTTAGACTCCTAGGGAGGTTAGGTTTGTCCGCAAAAATAACTCTTTCCACATGACAACTAGGATGGGCCTGCACTAATAGATGATGACCTGAATACCCAATACATGTGAACAATCCAACATGCGATTCTAGGTAATGGAGAAGAAAGGCAATTACAACAAGGAACAGGTAACACATACATGTTGTTTGTGCTCCTTTCACCGAATAGATTGACTAACATTTTAAGTGTTTGGATTACATGCAAAGTTCGTCATCATACTTGGTTTTTTGATTTAAATCTTGCACATAAGAAATCTGGGAAGATCCACTTGCGCATTGACTTCAAAAAATTGAACCATTCCCAGAGTAAAAACAATTACCTCGTGTCATCATTCGAGCCCATGTTGCACACAATACATGAAACAATGGTGTTGTCTTCACTTCAAGGTCTTCTGGAATGCCACCAGGTTCCAGTAGTGGAGCCCAGTGAACTAAAACTGGTCCACAAGAAACTTGGCTCACACACGTATCATGTGCAATCACTTGACGGGTGGATCGATAATATTCTTGTCAATGATCAAGTTTTCTTACATTAGTTTTAGTAGGTCGGGTCGTGCTTGTGCCATGTATACAGTCTACTTGTTGCTTGTTGTTTCATTTGGTTTGTTTTTCTTATTATCTTCGCTTTCATTTTTGCTTACTATTTTTTGTTCGCGTTCATTTTGTTTGTTTGATATATTACTATTTTTGTTTCTAGAAATAACTTTTTCCAACTACCACGTTCTAGCCTTTGAATAAAGTATGTGGCTGAAATTTGAAGAGACTTGTGAGACTGTGGCACTTGGCCAGTCTTGTGTCCATTTTCCCTGTGCTTGGTTACAACCTTTGGCTGATGAAGTCCTGACAGAAAATACAAACCATTTGTAAGGGAAGCTTTGGCCCAACGTGAACCTATGTCCACACTAAGAAGCCCCATGCCTGTACTGAGCCTTTTTCTCCGTGTGTTGAAGCTAATCCAAATAGTAGAAACAGACAAGGGGAAAAATCTAAATGAACAAACCTATGTCAGAGGTCTTAAATGCTTCTTTGAAGGAAGAACCTCTGCTGCTCTCAATAAGTTGGGATCCCTCTTCCACCCCAAAATAAATAAGTGCCTATGCACAGTTCTCTTAAAAAATACAAAGTCAAAAGAAGAGAAAGGCTTCCTATGTAGAGAGGTGAAACATGCAACTCCACCAAGGTACTGACCAGGCTCATTGGTAGTGGAGCATTTTGGGTGTTCCTGCGTGACTCTTCTAGGGTACTGTGTAGGCCTATTGGTAGTGGAAACACACTAGAAATGAAAACTTATACTCTAAAAATCTTCAACTTGTGAGCTAAACTACCCTTCTCGGATTCGAAACACTGATATCTAAGCTGAAATTTTTGTATTTGGCTGAGTTGGAAAAGGCTGAACCATGTATGTCCATGGGGTAAGTAGGGAAAATGAGGTAATCTACACAATGATTCAATACTCCCCAAAGAACCAAGGCCCTATACTAGCAATGAAATGAAACAAAGAAGTTGGAGTTCTACTAGTGTGTTGCCAAGTGTTGTAGTGGCTACAACCACCCTCCAAAATTTTGGCATGCACCAATTTCGGAGCATCCCTTAAAGAGTTTCACTTGATGACTGCACACACCTGGGTTCACTTCGTGAGCTCATGCGAGTCTTTACATTTTCCTTGCTTGTTTATTGAAATCAAGTCCCTGCATGTTGATGTCTAAGTCATGCTTACGACCGTGTTCTGGTTATGCTCAAAGTTTCTTCTTCGTAGTGCTTTTTGTGTTCTCCATGAAAGCATCTATCATACTCACACACAGAGTCACATTCACTATCACGCAAGCATAATCTCGATCATGAACGATCAATCAAAAGTGTCATGCTTGTCGCTTGCACCATCGGTTAGTCATGTTGAACATATGTGTTTGGATGGTTTAGTCATTTTGTTGTCAAGTCATGCGGGTGTGTGTTCATATGATCACCTATGAATCTTTTGAATATTCACACACTTAGTCATTTTTGTTGAATTTTTGATGACCAGACTCCTCACAGACAGCCAAACCATCACCCTTCTTTCGACTTGATCGACTGTCAACTAAAACAACACAGAAGCACCAAGCTAGTTCTTTCAAGTTGCACTACCTGCAAGAAACTCAAACAATACTCATGTTGGCCACCTAGATAGTCGACCGACTGTTCATCTCAAAAATTGTGCAGTGCTCATGAGCAGGCCTCGTACTGCCCATTAGTCATCTCAGCTCAGAAATTGTGCAGAGATGATTAACATGTTGGCCTCCTAACCTTAGTGTAGTTTTCCCAGTCGACAGCTCCCAGTAGCAGACTGCACGTTCCCTCCAAGAATTTCACAGTTTCTGCTCCCACTGACTGAGCATCCAACTGGAAGTTTCCTTTGGGAATTGTGCAGTTATGGCTGCCGGTGACCCTAGAAGCTAACTAGAAGTTTCCTTTGGGAATTGCGTAGTTCTAGCTTCCAATGACCCTAGCAACCAACTGGTAGTTCCCTCTAGGAATTGCGTAGTTCTAGCTACCAGTGACCCCATCAGCCAACTGGAAGTTCCCTCTAGGAATTACACATTTATGGTTTCCAATGACCCCAGTAGCCAACTAGAAGTTCCCTTTGGGAATTGTGTAGTTCTGGTTTCCAATGACCCCAACAGCCAACTGGTAGTTCCATCTGGGAATTGAGCAGTTCTGGCTACCAATGACCCCAGTAGCCAACTCACTGTTACCTCTAGGAATTGCATAGTTCTAGATGCCTGTCTCCTAGGCAATTGCCTAGAAAAATTGTGCGATCCCTACCTACTGACCCTTCATGCAGCTTGGCTCGTTCCTCTGGAAAATTGCATAAGTTTGGTTGTCCATCCCCTGCTAACTATTCATTTTGGAAAATGCATAGAGAATTCTTGCCCTTTCCTCCTGTAGCCTGGATCGTCCCACCCAAAATTTGCACAATTTTGCCTCCTAGTTGAGCTAGACCTTGCAGACAGTCATTGTCAACTCATATTGTCTGTCTCCATCCCTCAGTGACTCTTTCATAGTTTTCATCAGCATTTCCTGAAGCCATAATCCCACATAACAACCTGGTTGTCTCTCCTAGTCACCCACATTCGAATGATCATGTGTCATGGTAAATTAGGAGGTTTTCGATTTGATGTCTTCTCATCATGAGTGACTGGACGTACAGATACACAAACAAACATGTCAAGACAATGAACGAGATGAATGAAGGGAGCACATGAAGAGAGACAGGTTCCCAAGTGAATGAACAAACGAATCATGTGAAGTGAATGAACACAACGAACATGCACCTTCGAAAACAGGTAAGCATGTCAAGCCTTCCAACATGAAAGCAAGGAAAAACATGCTAAAGCTTCATCGAGTGAAACAAGGACCATCGAAGACTCCTCACACTTCGACATGTAGAGGTGAAACTATGATACACCATGAAGACATCCATCACTCAGCAGCACTGCAACTTGACATGCACCCCAATAGTAGCACGAATGTACCATCATTGTCATGTCAAGTCAAGTCATGAGTCATGTTGTCCACATCTCCACTATGGGCTTGTTGTCAATCAATGTCATGTAATGTGGAAGTCCAAGAGACCTAGTTGTTGAACATAGAGTCATGTAAGTCGGAAAGTCATGGAAGTCGAACAGTCATGAGGGTAGTTGAATAGCCACAAGGGTCAATTTCACCCTTGGCTATAAATACCCCCTCATTTATACATGAAAGGAATTTTCACCTTAGCTCCTCCCATATAACCAAGAGAGTTTGTAGTATTTTCTTTGAGGAGTAAGTAGTGGCTCCAATGCCTTGCTGACGAGGTTAGTGACGTATGGTCTAACAATGTGTCATGGAATTTTCACTTAATTCAGAAGCCTGTTAACATGCTAACACATTTTCACACATATATTGTATTTGTTGTAAGACCGATCATTAACACTTGCAATGCATGTTGCTTTAACCATGTGTTCTACATCTAAACTGATTCATTTTCTTGTAATGCATAATATATTAATGGAAATGTGTTGTATATTATGTTAGTGTTGTCTCGACTGCATCGACTGGTGTACCAGACATCATACAATCCTTTCACATGAACCTTGTTGTAACAACCATCGCACTCATATTGAACTTATCCATGAGTGTTGTATGTGTTATCTTACCTTATATGTTGTGACCACTGTATTCAAGTGGATTGCTCCGCCGGAAGCTATGTATGTCCTTTTGTGTTGTGTGTTCCTAGCTGAGTTGGGACTGATCCCTTTCAACCTGGAACTCACCTTCACTCTCTTCCCCTCATAGTGAAAGAACCATTTACACAAGTACACTTACACTCACCAAGCACATGAACCTCACTTCCCAAAGACAAAGCAGATCACTCTCCTGTGCTGACAAGCAAGAGTTGAGGCAAATCCTTAAGACAATGGCAACCGAGCCATCATACCTGATGATACTCCCACACCAAACAGTGTAAGGTCTAGTTGAGACTCCATATCCAGGTGATCCCTTGAATGTTGGCGGCTCCAACACTGTCAACAAGTCTCAAAACGGCTCTGGAAGTTTAAGACTCCGAAAATTGTCAAAAATAGTAAATTGTCCTACAACTAAGGAAACAGAAAAACTAAAAGAGATAGTGGTGGGGGTTTGTTGATGGTGTTGGACTGACCAACATTTAGGGGATCTCCCCAGTATCAAGTCACAACTAGACCTCACATAATTTTGTGTAGAGTCCCATCAGGTATGATGGCCTGGTTTCCATTATGTTAAAGATATGCCTTAGCTCTTTCTTGTTAGCACTTGAGAGTGGCTTTCTTTGTCTTGAACCAACAAGGTTCGTGTGCTTAATGAGTGCTTAGTGTCACTTGTTTGAAATTTCTTTCACTACAGAGGGAGAGGTAGGAAGTGAGTCTCAGGTTGACAGGGAATAGTCCCAAATCTGCTAGAGACACACAACACAACATGACATGCACAACTACCGGTGATGTAGTCCACATGGATGCCACATTTACAAATACAAGGTGAACATATGGCATCTAAAACACCCAACAGAATAGTCCACACAAGTGTGACAGACATTATAACAAGTTTACAAGAATGAATCTGTCGAGTGTCCAGCGGGATAGTCCACACAAGTGAGACATTGTTAGCAATTGATCCAACACACTTCTAACAACATATCTATTAAAACAAATGAAATAGTTCAGTTATTTTAATACAAGTTAAAGCAACATGCATTACAAGCATACAAAGAATAGTCCTACAAACGAATAAACTACATGTGTGAAAACGTGTTGGCTTGTTAACAAGATTCTGAATTAAGCGAAAGTTCCAAGACGCGTTTATACACCATTACATCACTAACCTTGATACCGGGCATTGGAGCCACTCCTCGCTCCTCAAAGAAAAGATTACATACTCTCAAGGCTTTGTGGGAGAAGCCAAAGTGAAAAGTCTTTTGCATTTAAAAATGAGGGGTATATATATCCAAGGGTGACACTGACCCTTGTGACTATTCAACTTCCCTCGTGATAGTTTGAATTACATGAATCTTGAACTTTACATGTCTCTTCATATTTACATGTGAGCCTCTTGGACTTCCATGTTACATTACATTGATTACAACAGTATGGCCCGCAGTAGTGATGTGGTCGAGATGACTCATGACATGACTCAACACGATAATGGTGGTATGTTCATGCTAGTAGTGGTGTTCATGTCGATCTGTAGTGCTATTGAGAGATTAATGTGCTCTTGGTGTATCATAGCTGCACCTTCACATGGCAAGGTGTGCAGAGTCTTTGATGGTCTTGGTTTTCTCTTGATGTTTGCACGTGCATATCTCTCCTTCACTTGTACTTGGCATGCTCCATGTGTTCTTCCGTTCGTGAACAAATATCCTTGCATGTGCTCCTTATTCATCCCGTTTTTTGGTCGCGAATGTCTCATCCATGTACCCATATCTGCAATCTCTCATGACAAGATAACATCAAATTCAAAAATCTGCTAGTCTACGAGGATGCATTATCTTCCACTTTCTAATGCAGGTGACCAGGAGAGAGGACAAGGCTCTGAAATTGCGCAGAGAACATTTCAGGTTGGAATGCAGGCTATAGGCACTCTTAGTGAAAATTGCGCAAAGGTCACTAGGAGGCTAAGATTGGCAATCTGGAATAACAATGGCTGTCTGTGGGATCTGACTCGACTGCAAGGAAAATTTGTGCAATTTTCCCCGGGAGACAGTGCAGGGAGCAAGGGGAAACTTGCAATGAAATTTGCACAATTTCTCCGAGGAGGTTGGCAGTAGGCTATAGGAAGTTGCTGGCCAAAACTACGCAGAGCTGGGATCCTAGCCTACTGGAAATCCCTACACAATTTTCGGGCTGAGTGGGATGCTAGGCAGCTGGGAGATTGCACATGAAAATTGTGTAGTTTTCAGGAGGAGAAATAGGCAGGCTGTCAGGGTGATTGGCTAAGAAAATTGTGCAATCTTTTAGGGCAGTGCAGTGACATGTAGTGGGTGTCTATCCAACATGTCTACACAGTTTCATCAGTCAATGGAAGTGGGCATTCTTGGTAGCTTCTATGCAATTTTTTGGAGGAGTGAGCCTGGGGTCACTACCTGATCAAAATCTATAGTTGACCAGCTGGAGGCTTCATGGATCTGGTTACGAGAAACACGGATTGGTATGACTATTTGAGCAATATCTGTGTTGTTCTAGGTGACAATCAGTTGGGTCATTTCTAAGATTGTGTAGCGCAGACTACCTGGGAGACAACCTCAAGATTTGTGTAATTCTGGGTAGCAATACATGATAACTGAGGGTTGGAACTACGAAATGCAGCTCAACGAAGGTCTGGTTGTTAGGGAGTGGTTTGGTCGATAGAGCTTCAAGACAATGACTAAGTGTGTGAGTGAGTGAGCTTGTGCATAGATGACATTGTGAACACACACTCAACATGACTTGCCGACAAGACAATTGAAACCAACAAGACAACATGCTCAGTGTGACTAATTGTGGGAATGCCAAATGGTGAAAGCGACAAGTACGACACTTTGGATAGACATTTGAATGACCACAATGAAATTTTCATGACAATACTTACAACATCGTGTGTCAGTGCGATAGATGTTTACATAGCGAACACAACTCAAACACAACCTTCAACATCACCAGAACGAGGTCACAAGCATGACATAGCAATAAACATGCTGAAGACGATTGTTGGTCAAACAAGTGAAAAGGAAGAAAGAAATGTAGAAGAAACACATAAAATGCATTTTCATGTTTGCACACATGCATGTTTCTAAGGACAGAATGATATGAAAATGAAAAGAAATCCTCCAAACTCAACTAAGAGGTGTACTTCGAAATGTGTTCTTTACTTACCATACTTACACTTAAGATGATCATGCATTCGACAAAGTTTGCATGTGTTCCTAATATTTTCCATTACTTGGTTCCTTCACCCTCCTCAACTCCTTGGGAGTGATCTTAGCATGTCACCTTTTCCTACAGTCATTGAGAGGTAGATATGTCCAATTTTAGCGAACAATGATTGTTGTTGGAATGAGGCCCTAGGAGGCCCATCTGCACTATTTTTGCATGCAAGACTGATAGGACAACTTGGAAAACATTGCGCAGTTTTGAGGCTTAGGGAACTGATGCGGGACATGGATCCTGGGAGGACACTTCTGCACAATTTTTTAGTGTAGTGCTGTTGGACTACTCTTCACATTTATTGAGAAAAGTGCTAGTTGCTTGACTATTTTGCACATTTTTGGAGAGAAGTGCTAGCAGGGGTCTCTCTAGGCTACAGGGTTTTAGCTGGTAGTGTTGTTTGATGTCTCTGCTAGCTACAGGGTTTTAGCAAGCAAGGTAGGTTGGTGTCTCTGCGCACTGCGGGGTTTCAACAGGCAAGGGAGGAAGCTTGATGGTTGCAGAAGCAAAGTGCAGCTCCGAGAAGCTAGATGAGGCTAGGTTACTTGAGAAAATGGCTAAGTTTGAGATCAATGAAACATATGTAAATATTGATAGGACTTTATTGTGATCGCATATGGATGCTTAGTGACACAACGTTGACCATCCATAATGTAGAATACATACTTTTCTTGATGAAACAACCTTCGTTAAAAGAGTGCAAGAAGGGAGTGTGAAACGTGTCTATGTGATGACAACCACTCATGCGTACATTCTTTCCCTTAAGGAAAAACAACATTCCCTTTGCATGACAAACAACAACCCCTATGCCCAAAAATGACACATGCTGCATAAATATGAGAATGCAGACAACTCTTAGGTTCAAGGAGGGGAGCTTGAAATCATGAGCTTACTAATAAGTGACCAAGGATTATTAGTTGTAGGATCGAAGGTAGGTTCCAAAACTTTCATGCGAACCAAAATTTTGGAGTGTGGTTATAGCCGCTACAACACTTGGTGACACACTGGTAGAACTCTAGCTCTCTGTATGGACCGTGTTTCATGAGAAGCGAGTCTAACCCTTCTGAAAGTATTGTTCGATTCTTTGATCTTCATGGTTTCGACACTAGATTGGTTGAAAGATGTAGTCCCTACCATTCTCTTGATCAGTCAGCACACATTCCAAGTCTAGTCAACTTACTTATTTCGATTAGGGTTGATGTGTATATTGGTGCACAAGTAATATGACTGTCAGAGTTTAAGTTTCATCTCTTTTGTTGCTTTGCTTCCAGTAGGCCTTGACAATACCCCGATGGAGTCACGCAAGAAAAAAAGAATAACTCTTTTGCCATCGAACTTGGTCAGTATCCTGGTGGAGTTACTTGTATCACCTCTTTAAACAGGAATTCTTTGTCCTCTTTTGCCTTATTTTTTTTTATATTTTTTCTCTTTTTTATTTCAAAAACTGTACATATGCACTTATTTATTACAGAGGCAGAAGAGGGATCCTGAATTATTGAGAGCAGAAGAGGTTGTTCCTTTAGAGAAGTATGTTATGTCTACCTATGACATACTTGTTAAGGCTTCCCCCTCACCTTACTCTACTTGATTGAGTTTACAAAGGTTAACTCAAAACAACCAACTAGAGTAGGTGGTACTAGTTAGAGTGCAAACGTTGTGTTTTCACCAAGACTCACTCTCAACAGAACATATTTTCCATCAATGCATCATCGACCGAAGACAACAAGCTCTTCATAAAGAGAGGACAACCGATAACTAGATGTTGATAGTTGTACAAGTTCTCTTAGATTTTACCATCTTGTCTCGAGAGCCAAACACGGTTTCATGAGAGGCTAGATTACGGGTACAAGAAAGAAAAGAAAAAAGTAGAAGTAAAGTGATAGAAAAACAAATAAGCAAAGCAAATAAAGAAGAAAGAAAACATGCAAACCAGAAAGCAAAGCAAAGAAAGTAGCAAGGACTACTCTTACCCTACATAAACAGTACATGGGCCTACTCACATGAAGTGATATTTTCAATGCAGCCATCGGCGCCTTGGCTGGCCCATGTTGGTGAAGGCATGGTTAACAAGAAAGATATGCATGTAAACCAGCAAACAAGAAAGACATATCGACAAATACCAGTACGCTCTGAGTTCTAAAACATCCATAGAACAGAAAAGAGTGAATGCACAAAAATAAACATTCTGCAGACATACCGTGGTGTTGCGATGCACTACGTGTAGAAAATAAACATACACACTCTTTGGACTGTGACATATGATCAAACATGAGAAAGACCAACAACTTATGCTTCGCAAGTACGCTCGTTATGTAATATTCTTCCAAAGCTTGAGTGATGGGATCATGTGATTCGAGTGGAGGAAGTGAAATCTGGGTGTTTGGAACTAGCCTCAGGAGAGTGAGGGCCTGACATAATCATCAGTCCAAGCTTAAGTCCTCAATAGCCTACGAGGATTCCACTCCATCAATGGTAGACCATTAGAGACCAGTGGCTTAGATAGATTAACATCAACTGAATCAACATCATGATCAAATGAAGAAGTCCAGAGATCACAACAACCACGATCAAAAAATTCGGGATGTTCGTCAGCATCCTCATGATTTGATGAATCATGCAGAAGGGTAGATGGGAAGCAAGGATTCTCACCTTCTATGTTTTCAGAAATAATAGATGATAAATGAAATGAATTTTCAGAGGAAGATGTGCCCTCTCCATAATGTAATGACATACTGGCATTCGATGTGTCTTGTGAACGATCGGAAGTAGAAACATCAGGAAATGAGTTTTCACAGGGAGGTTCAAAAGTGGCAAGATCATAAGGGATGCTAGCAGGAAACATTTTAGGGGCTAATATTCGTAGGTGGGTTAATTTTCCATGTTTTTCCCAAAAAAAGATTTGCTAATTTCCATTTTTTTCTAAAAATGATTCGCCCAAATTTTATAGTATAAAATTATTTTACCTTAAAATTGTAAAAATTTTACAAAAACTATTTAAAATCATTATAAATTTGAATATTTTGACAAATTTATCTTCAAACATTTTATACTTTTCATGTTAGCGACTAGTAAGTTTCGCCAAGGTTTCTAAACTTTAAGATAAATTTGTATGCTTAAAATTTTCCCTGGATGCCAGGATAGAGAGGATGAGGCATGGATGGAAGGGAGCCATCCTTCATTATGGGTTCTTCTTTATATTCCTGCACACCCTCATCATGAATTATAGTGGAATTTGGCTACACAACACTGATTCCATCGACAACTTGATCCTCTTTCACAACAAGTGTGGAGCCCGGAACGGAAGAACACAAGACAGTACAATCTGGAGGATCAGTAGAGTGCAGGGCTAGAGGTTGAGGTAACAATTCCACATGACAACAAGCAGGATTGCAAGCCAAATCTACGCAAATATCAAGAGTAGGTGGGGTAGGAGGATGTGACAATTCAATAGATGTGTGTGCATGTTATCCCACATCAATCTACGGGGTTGGAGCTATTTGATGAGGGGAAGGTGGACAATCACTTATGATAGGAACTATGTCCATTTGTGATTGCACAGTTCCATCACTACAGTATGCTGGGAGGGGTTCAAATCATTCTAATGATTGTGGATTTTCATATATGTAAAGAAGATAGTTAAATATTCCATCGAGGAATTCCCAATCAATTTCATATTTAGGAAATCAGTAAGTAAGATTACAAAAGCGTGTGTGAAATTGCTCAATGGATTCATCAGGTGCTCTCAGTAATTCCATAGTTTCTTTATTGAGTGATTTACATTCAAAATGATTGAAAGAACAAGTTATCTCAGTGAATAGATGGTGGAAAGAGTGAATAGATTTTTTGGCCAACATGACAATCCATTCCAATGGGTGTCCACGAAGCGTGTATGCAAACAATGCTCAAGTCATGTAATCTTTGTGGATTTCATTCCTTTCATTGAAGCCCACGATGCCAATTGTGTGTCTAAGAACGGATGCTCCACTTTCACCATCGTATGTGTTACGTGACAATTCATTCCAGAAATCCTCCTGGATTTCAAAGTCATTTCCACAAGACATAAATTTCGGAGTACTAAGTGTAACGTAAGACATGATAGATGTGAGAAGATTCAAAATAGATTTTGAGGACTCAACATGTCATCTCTCCCTCCTTCTAGTGCCATAAATGTTGATGGTGCTAGACCCACCAACATTCAGGGGATCTCCACGATATGAATTCCATCTAGACCTCACACCGTTTGGTGTAAGAGTCTGATCCGATACGATCGCCCGATTCCCATTATATTAAAGATATGCCTTAGCTCTTTCTTGTTAGCACCTGAGAGTGTCTTTCTTTGTCTTCGAACAATGAGGTTCGTGTGCCTGTTCAGTGCTTAGTGTCACTTGCGTCAACGTTCTTTCACTGCAGAAGGAGAGGGCGGAAGTGAGTCTCAAGTTGAAATGGAATAGTCCCAACTCTGCTAGAGACACACACCACAATAGGACATGTGCAGATTTCAGTAGAGTAGTCCACACGGATGTGATAGTCACAAACACAAGGTGAAAAGATAGCACATACAACACCCAGTGAAATAGTCCATAGGAGTGCGACGGACAATATAACAAGTTTACAAGAATGAATCTGTTGAGTTTTCGGCAGAATAGCCCACACAGTCAAGACAATGTTAGCAACTGATACAACACATTTCCAACAACATATGTACTAAAACAACCGAAATAGTTCAATTTTCTTAATACAAGTTAAAGAAACATGCATTACAAGTGTCCAAAGAATAGTCTTACAAGTGAATACAATACATGTGTGAAAATGGGTTGGCCTATTAATAGGCTTTTGAATTAAGCAAAAGTTCCAAGACACATATGTACATGATTACATCACTAACCCTAATAGTGGGGCATTAGATCCAGTACTTGCTCCTCAAAGAAAAGATTACAAACTCTCAAGTCTATGTGGGAGGAGCCAAGGTGAAAAGTATTTTGTATGTACAAATGAGGGGTATATATAGCCAAGGGTGAAACTGACAGTTGTGGTTGTTCAACTTCCATCATGACTATTTAACTTACATGACTCTTCATATTTACATGTGGGTCTCTTGGACTTCCACATTACATTACTCATGACATGACTCGACATGACAGTGATGGTATGTTCACGTTGTTGGAGGTGTTCATGTCGAGCTGCAGTGTTGTTGAGTGATGATTGTGCTCTTGGTGTATCACAGCTTCACCTCCACATGGAAAAGTCTGTGAAGTCTTCAATGGTCTTGGTGTTCACTTGATGTTTTCACGTTCATGTCTCTCCTTCGCTCGTACCTGACATGCCCCATGTTTTCATACGTTTGTGAAAAATCTCCTTGTATGTGCTCCTTGTTCATCTTGTTCGTGAAAAAATCTCCTTGCATGTGCTCCTTGTTCATCCCATTTTGCGTTACACCATGTCTCATCCATGTACCTGTATTTGCAATCTATGATGACGAGACAACATCAAATCTAGAAATATCATAGTCTACCATGATGCATTATCTTTCACTTTTGGATGGAGGTGGTCGGCAGAGAGGACAAGGCTCTGAAATTTCGCACAACACATTTGAGGCCAAGAAGTAGGCTCTAGGCACTGTTAGTGAAAATTGTTCAAATGTCACTATGAGACTGAGATGGGAAATCCGGATTAGCAATGTCTTTCCACAGGATCTGACTTGGCTGGAGAGCAGATTTACACAATTTTTCCAAGGAGATAGTGCAGGAAGCAAGGGGAGACTGGTAGTGAAAACTACACAATTTCTTCGAGGAGGCTAGTAGAAGGAGGTTTCTGGCGAAAACTGCGTAGAGCTGGGAGGCTAGCCTATTGGACATCCCTATGTAGTTTCTGTGTTGAGCGGGATGCTAGGCAGCTAGGAGACTGCTCATGAAAAATGCACAGGTTTTAGGAGGAGCATCAAGTCGGCTATCAAGGTGGCTGGCTAAGAAAATTGCATAATTTTTTAGGGCAGTGTAGTGACAGGCATTGGGTATCAGTCCAGGATATATGTGCAGTTTCATTAGTCAGTGGAAGTGGGCATGCGTGGCAGCATCTACACAATTTTTGGAGGAGTGAGGTCCGGGGTCACTGCCCGATCAAACTTTCTGGTTGACCAACTCGAGGATTGATGGATCTGCTTGTGGGTAGCATATATTGTGATGACACTCTGATGAACTTCTGCATTACTCTAGGTAACAATAAATCGGGTCAATTTTAGGATTACACAGTGTAGATTGCCTAGGAGACAACCTCAAGCTCTCCACAATTCTGGGCAACAATACATGATCACTGAGGGCTGAAACGATGCAATGCAACTCTACAAAGGTTTGGATGTTAGGGGTTGGTCCGGTTGATGGAGCTTCACCATAATCACTAAGTGTGTGAGCGATGGAACTTGTGCATGCATGACCTTGCCAACACATACTCAACATGACTCATTGACAAGATACCTCGAACCAACAAGACAACATGCTCAGTGTGACTGACTATGGGAATGTCAAATGGTGAAAGTGACAAGCACGACACTTCAGATAGAAATTTGGACGATATCGACGAAACTTGCGTGAACTTACTTACAACATCGTGTGTGACTATGATAGATGCTAGCATAGCGAACACAACTCAAACACAACCTTCAACATCACCAAAATGAGGTCACAAGCATGATAGATAAATCAACATGATGAAGATGACAGTTGGTAGAACAAGTGAAAAGGAAGAAAGACTTGTAGAAGAAACACATAAATTGACTTTTCGTGTGTCCACACATGCATGTTACCGAGGACAAGATGATATGACAATTACAAGCAACCACCTCGGGACTTCCTCGGTCCTTCTCCTCAACTCCTTGGGAGTGATCTCATCATGTCACCTTTTCCTCTAGTCACTGAGAGGTAGATCTATGTAATTTCAGTGGATAGTGACTATTGCTGGAATGAGACCCTGGGAAGCCCATCTGCGCAATTTATTAATGCAAGACTAATAGGACAACTTGGACAACACTACACATTTTTTAGGCTCAGTGCATTGCTGTGGGACATGGGTCGTGGGAGGATAGCTCTGTGCAATTTCTAGGTGCAGTACAGCTAGGCTTCTCTGTGCATTTCTAGATAGCAGTGCTGGTTGCCTGAATGTTTTATGTGTTTTTGGAGAGAAGTGTTGGCTAGAGTCTTTGCGGGCTATGAGGTTTCAACAGGTAGTGTTGGTTGGTGTCTCTATGGGCTGCGGGGTTTCAACAAGAAAGGGAGGTTGGTGTCTCTACGCACTGTGGGGTTTGAGAAGGCAAGCGAGGAATCTTGATGGTTGTAGAATAAAAGCACATAGTTCGGGGAAGTTGGATGAGGCTAGTTTCCTAGGAAAATGGCTAAGTGTGAGATTGCTAAAACATATGTAAAAATTGATAGGACTTGATTGTGATCACACAGAGATTCTTAGTGACACAACATAGACCATCTAAAATGCATAAGAAATACTTTTCTTGATGCAACAACCTTCATGACAAGATTGCATGAAGTCAATGTGAAACATGTCTATGTGATGACAACCACTCATGCACACATTCTTTCCCTTGAAGAAAAACAATATTTCCTTTGCATGAAAAATAACAACCCCTATTCCAGAAAATGACACATGCTCCATAAATATGAGAACATGGACAAATCTTAGGTTCAGGGAGGGGATCTTGAAATCATCAGCTTACCAATAAGTGACCAAGGATGATCGATTGTAGGATCGAAGGTAGGCTCAGAAATTTGTATGCGAGCCAAAATTCAGGTGGGTGGTTGTAGCCGCTACAACCGGGTCCAAGTGGAATAGGCGAGTGGCCACAAACATCCACCTGGATCAGTCCTCCTCCCTTAGGAAGAAATGGTCCTCATTGCATTGAGTGCCTCCATGAGATGGGGAAACTTCTGCTAAGCTTGGTCCCTCGTGAGCCACTTTCCTTCGTGCATGAGTTGGACAACTTTGATAACTCGATATAAATGGATATTCTGCTAACGAGTGTTCTTAATCTATGTGTCCATAATCCATTCAGTTGTGGCTTGTTCCATGCAATTTGGGTTTGACTCTATTGGTGTGAGTTGTTTTTCAATGTCTAATGTGTCCAGTAATGGTGGAAAGTATGGTTGAAGGTAGTCCACATTGAACACTAGGTGTAGGCCAAGGAATTGGGGAATGTTGAGCTTGAAAGCATTGTCTCCCACATATTTGATAATGGTGTAAGGACAATATCAGAGTGGTCTAAAATTCTAATGGGCTCTGGTAAGGAAGTATTTCTACAAATGCAACCAAACCTTGTTAGCCACCTGAAACTTGTGTGGCACCCAATGTTGATCATGTCGCTACTTTTACTTGGCATTTGACTTCTCTAAGATGTCTTGAACTTTGTGGTAGATGCATTGAATAAATATGGTATCTTTATGTGGGTTATGTCTTTGTAATCGAATGAGGCATGAAAACATCAATCAAACACAATGGTTAAAATCTAGATCCACTTGAAAGGGACTGTGACTAGTCGATCTATGGAGAGCTTTGTTATAACTATGCTACACATAAGGAAGAATATTATCCCAAGTTCGTGGATGATTGGAGTTTTACATGCAGAGTATGTGCACTATCATCGTAATGATCACCTCCATCTGACCATTAGTTTGGGGTTGGAAGGAAGTCGACTTGGTGAGATGGGTGTCCAATAATGTCCATAAGCTCGACTACAATGTGATGAGGAACCTGCTATCCTGATCTGATATAATGGTCTGCGGGATCATAAAATGTATCCACACTCATTCAAAACAGAGTTTGGCAGTGTCCTCTACTGTAATACTCTTCTTATAGGCTGCCAATATAGCCATCTTAGAAAATTTGTCTATGACCACAAATACACAGTCATTACCATGCTTGGTAGAAGGGAATCCAAACATGAAGTCCATGGAGATGGATTCCCACGGATGGCTGGGAGTAGGAAGAGGAGTGTACAGGCCTTGATTCTTGATGGTTGGCTTGGCGATGCCGTAGGCAGTGTAGGATTTGATAGATTTCCCAACATTTTGTCGTAGTTTTGGCCAATAAAAGTACTTTTGTAGTACAATCGCAATTTTCTCCACATGAAAGTGTCCTGCGACCTGACTGTAGTGCGCCTCCCAAATCAGATTGGCATGCTTTCTTGAAGGAAAACAAAGGTGGCATAGGTAGCATAAAAATGTGTCCTGGAGGTGGAATTCAAGAACTTGCTTTCCATATACTAGAATTTGGTATGTGGAGGTGAACATTGGACCATGTTTGTATAATTGCATCCATCTAGAAGTCTCGTGACCACAAGAGATGAGAATAGTAGTCAGTGTTGCAACTGGGGGCTCATTGATGTAGTCTGCAACATGATTGGTGTTGCCCTTTTAGTATTTAATGTTCAAGTGGAATTGTTCCAGATATGTAGACCACTTCTGATGGTGATCTTTTTGTATAAACTAAATAAGTTGGTGATTAGTGTGGATGATTGTCTCCTTCCCCATAATGTTATGCTTCCATTGTTAGCAGGCATGCATAATGGAATAGATATATTTATCATAGGTGGGGTAATTTCAAATTTTATCGGGAAGTGTCACTATGATAGGCCATTGGATGCCCATGCTAGGTGAGGAATGCACCAATAGCATAGTCGAGGTGTTTGTCTCAATTTCAAATGGTTGTTGTAGGTTTGACAATGTTAGTACCGGTGCAGAGCAAAGGTAGTGTTTCAACTAAATAAACACCTTCTGTTGGGACTCAAAACAAGAAAACTTTGATTTCACCCTTCCCTTAGTGATTTGAATCAAAGGCCAGGTGATATGGGAGAATCCCAACATGAACCTCTGATAAAAATTTGCAAGGCCCAAAAATTTGTGAAGCTCTATTAGAGTGGTTGAGGTTGGCCAATCCTGAATGACTTGGATCTTAGTTGGATCCACATGCCCTCCATGCTCATCTATGATGTAACCCAGATATTGGACCTCGCTCATGCCAAAGGTGCATTTATCCAAGTTGACACACAGTTTGTGTTTTTGACGGGTTTGAACGACCTATGAAATGTGTTGCAAGTGTTCTTTCTAACTCTTTCTGAAGATGAGGATGTCATCCAAATAAACAAACACAAATTAGTTGGTGAAATGACACAATATATCATCCATTAGCCTCATAAAAGTAGGAGGGGCATTTTTCAACCCAAATGAAATAACCAACCATTCAAAATGGACTTCATTGGATTTGAAGGTGATCTTCCATACATTTGTGGGCTCTATTTGAACCTAATGATAGCCAGACTTAAGATCGATCTTGTTGAAGTACTTGGCCCCCTTGATTTGGTCAAGAAGGTCATCAATCCATGGGATTGGATACATGTTCTTGATAATGATTTTGTGTAGTGCTAGATAATCAATGAAAATCCTCGAGGTCCCATCCTTCTTCTGTATAAGTATAATTGGGCTCTTAGAAGGTGAGGAAATTGGTTGGATGTGCCCTTTTTCCAAGAACTCTCGAATTTTCTGCTTGATCTCTTCATTTTCCAGAATGGAACAATGATATATCATCTCATTGGGTAGAAGTGCTTTGGGATTCAAATCAATCGAATGCCTGACATGAAAATGCAAGGGTACCCTGCATGAGGAAAAGATGTACCTGTATTCTTCCATGACCATATCCACCTTCTTCTGCTACATGGAGGAATCCTTCCCAGGGGCATGGATGTGGCTACCATCTTCCCCTTACTTTGAGATCTAATAAGAAACAAAAAAATCTCCCAGTCTAGGAGATGATCTTACTGCATTTCTTAGCAAAGATAAAAGAGATGGCAGTAGGCGGGGCTACCGCTATTATCCTGTATAACTTATTACCCAAAAAAATAATAATAGAGTTAGGTCTAAACTCATATACAACATTCTGTTTCAATAAGTATGGTTGTCCTAATAATACATCACAAAATTCAAAAGGCGAAACACCACACAGTACCTCATCCATGAAGGGATTAATGTTGTAGGGAAGGTGACACTTTTGGATGATGCAAAGATCTCTTCCTTGGTGAAGCCACCCGATGGTGTATGGTTGTGGATGTGCTATAGTCGGTAGGCCTAGCCATTCATGACCTATGCTGAGATGAGGTTGTTTTGGGGCATATTCTCTTTCTTCTATGTCAGAATCCTCACATCTAAGAGTGGAAGGGGCATTCCCCCTCCTCTAGATCTTCATGCTTAATCTTCTAGATCTTGGTGGTGGCCAATATGGCACTGGGCTTTGCGTAAATGTTCTTCTGCCCTTTTTAATTCCCCTTCTTAGGTTCTAACTCAGATTTAGAACATGCATGTGATTCGGAAGCCTTCAGGTCAACCACTACTGACTGCTTGGCCCGAAACTCACTTTTTTTGTGAGTGGAGCTCTTATGGAACTCACACCATCTTCCCATGTCCTTCTTTGTCTTCGTGGTGTTTTTCTTTACTTGCAACTTTGGTGGGTTATCCTAGTCACCCCACTTTGAATTTTTCCTTTGCTCCACGATTTGGGGGTGCCTTTCCCTTGCTTCAGATTCATAGATCCAAAGTCTTGCTTTTTCTGTTTAAACCTCTGCTCAATTTTGATGGCATATCGTACGCCGTATCAAGTAGGGAGATGTCCAGGAACTCCATCTCATCTGCAATGTACCTTTGTAGCCAACAACGATACTTGATTACCAAATGCCTCTTAGAATCCTTGATACCCAACTTCGTGCGAAGGGTATGAAAAACATTTATGTATTTATCCTCATAGTTCTCGACAGGGTAGTACTTCCCCTTGATGGCATCCCAGAATGAATTCCAAGTGGATGGGGCTGAAGATAGTGAGGGTGTAATTTCGTCCTTCTTCCCACAATAGGTTTCCCACGAGTTCTTGACGTGGGGAGTGGCTTTGAGTAATGCAAAAGTAATCTTTTCCTGCCTGGAAAAATCATGAACAAAAAATATCCTTCTAGAAAATTTAACCATCTATCTACCATGTCAGAATCTATCTTACCTTCAAATATGGGGATGTAAAAGTTAACCTGTACCTTGAAGGGTCTCGGGCTTCTAGAGTGATTGTAGGAAGGCGATGCGTCACCTTTAAGTAGTCGTTGAATGGTGTGGGCAAAGTTGTCCATCATCGTGTTCCACTATCACTCGAGGCCTTCTTCGAGAAAGATTTTGAAAGGATATCCTGCCCCCTTGTATTTCTTCTCTTCCTCCATGGGAGGCCATCAAAGCTTGTGAGGTTGGTTTTGCAGAGGTTCAACCATTTCGAGCTCTAACTCCTTATATCCTAACCTCGTTGGAATTATGCAAAGAAAAACCGAGATTTGCATACCGCTCTTATATCACTAATCCAAACTTAAATAGGAATGCAACAAATTACATATATAACCACAAATACAAAGATGCAATAGAAATAACACTTCATTTCATTAATATCAAATACTGAAATAATCTTACAAACAGAATGGAAATAAACTAGCTCGAGCGATGTTAACTTATCTCTCAAAAGAGATGTGGCAGCTACATGCCTCTGAACTATGTTATAATGAGGCTTAAAGGCCTATTTATTATTTAGAAACAATGGAAAACCCTAAACACCCAAAAACCTAACCCTAGGAGATGCGACGCTAAAACCATGGGCCCTATTTGGGTAAATTGGTACATCAACTTCCCGGGGTCATAACTTTCGCATACGACCCTTTTTTAATGTGCACAATACCTCGTTAGAAATACCTATCTGGGGAATACAACTTTCACATGGCAATCATTACTCAAAGGTTGATGTTTTCCACGGTTTTCTCAAAAAATGTCGTTTGGGGCCTCAAAATGGCACCGGAAGTTCAAACCCCGAAAAACTACCAAAAATAGAGTATTGTGCTACAACTAACGAAACTAAAAATCTAAAATAGGCAGTGGTGGGGTTCGAAGTGGAATAGGCAAGTGGCCACCAACATCCACCTGGTTCACAATACTAGATTTGACTTCTCTAGCTCCATTTAAAGATATTATAATTTTAGATTATTAGTTTATAGATTTTGATTATGGTAACTAAATGCTACAAAATTATGGGAACCACAAACACTATTATTCTAGATATATGTAAAAATAACATGATATAAAATATAAAACAATATTAAACTTTTCATGAATAGTTTAGGTATAAATATTTTTTCTAATTTTGACAGTAAATTATTGGGCCTCAAGCAATATTTTTTCTAGTGGACTTTTTTTTTTTAATTATTGATAAATAAAAAAGAAGTATTCCCAATTAAAACCACATCCAACATAGAATCAAAACAATGAAGACAATTTAAAATTCATACACTTCTCTCCACCAACAAACTAAACAAATTATGACAATCAAAATATCTACCCAAAATTTGGAATTGGCCTCCTCTGATATGCTTAATATACACACATACACATATCTACACAGGTATATAATGATATTTAATATCACATCATTAAATTTATCTCTTTTTAGAGACTTGTGAAAATGTAAAAATTAAGCCAATCACATAAAATCTCCACTTAATTTATAGCATTTTCATGAGACCAACAATACACTTTTTCTTTCTAGAACTAACTTAAAGAAAAAATAGGACAAATCCAGGAACAACAAAAGAGAATGTCACAAAATCTAAACATAAACTACTAGTATAATCAACGTGTATAGAATATGGCATCAAGGCAAATAAGGAATAATGAATTACTTTGCACAAAATCACCAATTAAGTAATTGCATTACATGCAATAATTCCTAGCTTCTTTGAATGGGAAAATTAACTCATGTAAAAGAACAATAATACAAACATGTAACAACACTAATAACATTTTTATGGAAAGTAGGATGAATGAGTATTACGACATAAGTAAATAATATGAAAATGAGCATAAAAGTATCAAATCAAAATATTTTTCATTAATAATGGAGAATCTTATTGCATAACAGAAAATATTTCTTGTAGTATATTATTGGTTCAAACCTTTATTGATAATTTTATTTAAGCTAATTAATTTATATGGGGTTAAGTTATGCAGTTTAAATTAGTTAATTTAAATATGATTAAATTAATTCAGCCTAGACCTATGTTAAATCCTATCTAGCAATCCCTGTGAGGGATCAAATCTTTTTAGATACAAACCTTTGTAGTGTGAAAATAGATTTGATTCTTCTAAGTGCTTGGTAGATCCACAGTTAGCATGGATCTACGATTTAGAAAATTGGGTGAATTGTTATAATAGTTATATTCTAGAATTCGTTTATGTATATAATTTAACTATATGCTCCTATGCAAAGACTTGCATGAATATTGTAGTTTCAATAATCCAGTGTAACGATGTTTATATATCTATATACCTCTATGCAAGCCTTTGCATATAAATATTAGAGATTTAGTATTCTTGGATATGAATTTGCTACCTTGAAATTTGGTGATTTATTATGAAATTCAATTTTTAGAAGTAAGAATTCATGAGTATGTGTGTGTGTGTAATGATTCTAGGTAAATAAATATTTACATGCAATTTTGGAGTATCCAAAAATGCTTCTTTATCACAAGTAGTTGCCTTGATCTAGTAATTGGTTTTGTCTGTTTCTTGGTTACCCATTTGTAATAGTTGTCAAAGTCCCTTTTCTCTTTTATTCATTGTCATATGGAAAACCTATTTTTTGCAACTATTGTTTTCAAACCATAGAACATGCAACCCCGAGATGGATATAATACTAGCAACTATGTTAGAGAAAAGAGGTCAAATTCATGGATTGCTTACTGATATTTTTAGAAGCAACCCCAAGTTGTCCTCAATACAAATTGTAAAGAAGGAAGAGATGTAGGAGCTCAATTCATAGCCTATTCATCCAACTAAGAGTGACACATGCAATACTAGATCTGAATTGGCTAGCTCCATTTGAAGATATTACAATGTTAGATTATTAATCTTGTCTATTTTGATTATAGTAGCCAAATTCTACATAATTATAGAAACTACAAATACTATACTTATAGACAATTCTAAAAGTATGTAAAAAGAATATGGTATAAATTATCAAACAATAATAACCTTTCAATGAATAGTTTAGTTAGAAACAATTTTCTAATTTTGATTGTAAATTATTGGCCCTAAAGAACTGATTTTGCTAATATTTTTTTTTTCATTTTTGAATAAAAGAATAAGTATTCCCAATCAAAAGTCTACTACTTCATTATCTAATGTATAACTATAAAAAATATGCAAATAATTTAAAACTTCATACACTCCTCTCCACCATACCTAAAATTTGGAATTGACCTCAGCCTCCACCATGCTTAATATGCATACATAAGCATATCTACAAAGTTATATAATGGCATTTAATATCACATTATTAATTTTTTCTCTTTCCTAAAGTATCTTTAGAGGCTTGTGAGAATGTCAAAATTGAGCCAATCATAGCAACTTTCCACTTAATCTATAGCACATTAATGAAGTCAATAACATAGATTTTCTTTCTAGAACCAACTCCAAAAAAAAAAGACAACCACAACAAAAGAGAATGTTAGAAAATCCAAAATATTAAGTATAGCTAAAATCAAAATCTATAAAAGATGACTAAATAAACTATAATGAATTACTTAACATAATATAAACATTTAAATGAATTACATATAATAAAAATTCCCAACTTCCTTAAATTCCAAAATTTACTCACACATAACCACATGTTACTTAATCCACAATATCAAAAACAATAATACAAACATATCTCCGGAACTTATATTGAAGGTGTATTACCATATAAGCAATTACTTTTAGAAAAAGCATAAAAGTATACCAGCTAGCTAATGGAGTCTCACTGTACCAAAAACAAAAGTTGTAAAGACAAAAGGTTTAAATAATAATCTAATTGTATCAAAGACAAAAGTCACTGAACTTTGCGGAAAACGTTTTTTTGAATTCCAATTATATATATAAAAAAAATAACTTTTTTTCATAAATTTAAAATTTACATAAATCTAAATTAATTTAATTTAATCATATTTATATTAAATAATTCACACCTCATAACTTAACCCCTATAAATTAATTAATCTAAATAAGATTATCTATGAAAATTTGAACCAATAATCTACTTAAAAAAACTTGCATTCGTAAATCCATTAACAAAGCGTGCATTCGCTATCAATTCAAAACATTTAAATGCTGTAAAATAGGTTAACATTTCAAAACTTTTAGATGTTGTAAAATATGTTAACATTGGTATATTTTGAGCTTAAAAACAACGTAAAGAAACAAAAGCGTATATAACATACTTTAATCATATTTTGAGTGGTGAAACCGACTGCATATTTTGAGTTTCATTTTACTCCTGCTCACAGAAAGTATCATTGAGAATGTAAACAGATAATTCAGACTACTTCGACATATATATTCGAGTTTCAATAAACAATATTACTTTGAAAATTTTTTCCTTCTTTCTTGAGTTAGAATAAAAAATCCATACTTTTATGGCAAAAAATTATAACGTGGTTTGAAATTCAAGGTATATTTATGTTTTATATTATATTTATTTCCTTAACACAAAGCACGAAAATAAATCTATGATTCAGCTCCCTAACGTATGGGGATCATTGAAATAAATGTATGATTCAGTTCCACCAGGTCTCCCCTCACAGCTTACCTGAACTGTCTCCTCGCACCAATAACTCGACAACAGTCTCCACGTTCTTCCCAGCAGCAGAGCAATCTGACAGAACAGCCTCACCAATCTTCACACACACCATGTACTTCTGGAAGCCCGGCCACAACTCTTCTCGCTGCTCCCCTGAGCTCTGATACCATCACAGATTTATGAAGACTCAATCAAAGAGCATGATCATTGCATTCAACCTATGACAATCTATATAGAGGCTTAGCTGCAGAATCTACAGGGATTCCATTGAATGTCATTTACTGTCTAGCTATACTTGCTCACTAGTCGAAGCCTGATTAAGGGGAGGTTTTTTTTTAATATAATGTTGTAATCATTAGCAGGCATCTTACAATTTAGGTATTCTTGATTAAAGGGAGGTTTGTTAAAATATTAATGAAGCCATCTGTGACTGTGATTGTTGATATGACCGCTAGTAATCAATGGAAGTCTGCCGGGAGTTGACTATAGTACCCAAGTATAGAAGAAATCCTGTAGATTCTCCTGTAAGTATAACAGTAAATAGAAATCCTGTAGATTCTCCTGTAAGTATAACAGTAAATAGAAATCCTGGGGATTAGCAGAGCGTGGGGCTAGAGGTTGAGGTAACAATTCCACATGACAACAAGCAGGATTGCAAGCCAAATCTATGCAGATATCAAGAGCAGGTGGGGTAGGAGGATGTGACAATTCAATAGATGTGTGTGCATGTTATCCCACATCAATCTATGGGGTTGGAGCTGTTTGATGAGGGGAAGGTGGACAATCACTTATGATAGGAACTATGTCTGTTTGTGATTGCACAGTTCCATCACTGCAGTATGTTGAGAGGGGTTCAAATGATTCTAATGATTGCGGATTTTCATATATGTAAAGAAGATAGTTAAATATTCCATCGAGGAATTCCCAATCAATTTCATATTTAGGAAATTAGTAAGTAAGATTACAAAAGCGTGTGTGAAATTGCTGAATGGATTCATCAAGTTCTTTCAGTAATTCCATAATTTCTTTATTGAGTGCTTTACGGTCAAAATGATTGAAAGCACGGGTTATCTCAGCGAACAGATGGTGGAAAGAGAGTAGATTTTTTGGCCAATGTGACAAGCCATTCCAATGGGTGTCCACAAAGCTTGTATGCGAACAACGCGCAAGTCATGTAATCTTTGTGGATTTCATTCCTTTCATTGAAGCTTACGACACCGTGTGTCTAAGAATGGATGCTCCACTTTCACCATTGTATGTATTCCGTGACAATTCATTCCAGAAATCCTCTCGGATTTCAAAGTCATTTCCATAGTACATAAATTTCATAGTGCTAAGTGTAACATAAGACATGATAGATGTGAGAAGATTCAAAATACACTTTGAGGACTCAACATGTCATCTCTTCCTCTTTCTAGTGCCATAAATGTTGACCTACTAGGCCCACCAACATTTAGGGGATCTCCACAGTATGAATTCTATCTAGACCTCACACTGTTTGGTGTAGGAGTCCCATCCGATATGATGGTACGATTGCAATTATATTAAAGATATGGCTTAGCTCTTGCTTGTTAGCACGGAATAGTCCCAACTCTGCTAGAGACTCACACCACAATAGGACATGCGCAGATTCCGTTGGAGTAGTCCACACGGATGCCACAGTCACAAACATAAGGTGAAAAGATAGCATGTACAACACCCAGCGAAATAGTCCACAGGAGTGCGACGGACATTATAACAAGTTTACAAGAATGAATCTGTTGAGTTTTCGGCAGGATAGCCCACACGGTGGAGACAGTGTTAGCAACTGATACAACACATTTCCAACAACATATGTACTAAAACAACCGAAATAGTTCAACTGTCTTAATACAAGTTAAAGCAACATGCATTACAAGTGTCCAAAGAATAGTCTTACAAATGAATACTATACATGTGTGAAAATGTGTTGGCTTGTTAACAGGCTTTTGAATTAAGTGAAAGTTCCAAGACACATTTGTACATGATTACATCACTAACCCTAATAGTGGGGCATTGGATCCACTGCTCTCTCCTCAAAGAAAAGATTACATACTCTCAAGGCTATGTGGGAGGAGCCAAGGTGAAAAGTATTTTTCATGTACAAATGAGGGGTATATATAGCCAAGGGTGAAACTGACAGTTGTGGTTGTTCAACTTCCATCATGACTGTTTGACTTACATGACTCTTCAACTTTACATGACTCTTCAAATTTACATGTGGGTCTCTTGGACTTCTACATTACATTACTCATGACACGACTCGACATGACACTGATGGTATGTTCATGCTGTTGGAGGTGTTCATGTCGAGCTGCAGTGATGTTGAGTGATGATTGTGCTCTTGGTGTATCATAGCTTCACCTCCACATGGCAAAGTGTGCGGAGTCTTCAATGGTCTTGGTGTTCACTTGATGTTTTCATGTGCATGTCTCTTCTTCACTCGTATCTGACATGCCCCATGTGTTCATACGTTTGTGAACAAATCTCCTTGTATCCGCTCCTTGTTCATCTCGTTCATGAACAAATCTCCTTGCATGCCCTCCTTGTTCATCCCATTTGTCGTTGCGCCATGTCTCATCCATGTACTTGTATCTGCAATCTCTGATGACGAGACGACATCAAATCTAGAAATATCATAGTCTACCATGATGCATTATCTTTCGCTTTCGGATGGAGGTGATCGAGAGAGAGGACAAGGCTCTGAAATTTCACACAACACATTTGAGGCCAAGATGTAGGCTCCAAGCACTGTTAGTGAAAATTGCGCAGATGTCACTATGAGACTGAGATGGGAAATCCAGATTAGCAATGACTTTCCACAGGATCTCACTTGGCTGGAGGGCAGATTTGCACAATTTTTCCAGGGAGACAGTGCAGACAACAAGGGGAGACTGTTAGTCAAAACTACATAATTTCTTCAAGGAGGATACCAACAGAAGGTTGCTGGCCAAAACTGCGTAGAGTTGGGAGGCTAGCCTGTTGGACATCCCTACGTAGTTTCTGGGCTGAGCGGGATGCTAGGCAGCTAGGAGACTGCTCATGAAAAATGCACAATTTTTAGGAGGAGCATTAGGTCGGCTATCAAGGTGGCTAGCTAAGAAAATTGCATAATTTTTTAGGGCAGGCCAGTGACAGGCATTGGGTATCAGTCCAGGATATATGTGCAGTTTCATCAGTCAGTGGAAGTGGGCATGCGTGGCAGCATCTACACAATTTTTTGGAGGAGTGAGGCCCGGGGTCACTACTCGGTCAAACTTTCCAGATGACCAACTCGAGGCTTGATGGATCTGCTTGTGTGTAGCATAGATTGTGATGACTCTCTGAGGAACTTCTGCATTATTCTAGGTGACAATCAATCGGGTCAATTCTAGGATTACACAATGTAGATTTCCTAGGAGACAACCTCAAGCTCTGCACAATTCTGGGCAACAATACATGACCACTGAGGGTTGAAATGATGCAATGCAACTCTACAAAGGTTTGGATGTTAGGGGTTGGTCCAGTCGATGAAGCTTCACCATAATTACTAAGTGTGTGAGCGATGGAACTTGTGCATGCATGAACTTGCCGACACATACTCAACATGACTCATTGACAAGATAGCTCGAACCAACAAGACAACATGCTCAGTGTGACTGACTGTGGGACTGTCAAATGGTGAAAGCGACAAGTACGACACTTTGGATAGACATTCGGACGATTGCGACGACACTTGCACGAACTTACTTACAACATCGTGTGTGACTGCGATAGATGTTGACATAGCGAACACAACTCAAACACAACCTTCAACATCACCAGAACAAGGTCACAAGCATGATACAGAAATCAACATGATGAAGATGACAGTTGGTAGAACAAGTGAAAAGGAAGAAAGACTTGTAGAAGAAACACATAAAATGACTTTTCGTGTGTGCACACATGCATGTTACTGAGAACAAGATGAGATGATAGTTACAAGAAGCCACCTTGGGAGTTCCTCGGTCCTTCTCTTCAACTCCTTGGGAGTGATCTCATCATGTCACCTTTTCCTGTAGTCACTGAGAGGTAGATCTGTGCAATTTCAATGGACAGTGACTATTGCTAGAATGAGGCCTTGGAGGCCCATCTGCGCAGTTGCTTAATGCAATACTAATAGGACAACTTGGACAACACTGCACATTTTTTAGGCTCAACGCATTGTTGTGGGACATGCGTCTTGGGAGGACAACTCTATGCAATTTCTAGGTGCAGTGAAGCTAGACTTATCTGCGCATTTCTAGATAGCAATGCTGGTTGCCTGAATGTTTTATGTGTTTTTAGAGAGAAGTCTTGGCTAGGTTCTTTGCAGGCTACGGGGTTTTAGCAGGTAGTGTTAGTTGGTGTCTCTGTGGGCTGTGGGGTTTCAACAAGAAAGGGAGGTTGGTGTCTCTGTGCACTGTGGGGTTTCAGAATGTAAGGGAGGAATCTTGATGGTTGCAGAATAAAAGAACACAGTTCAGGGAAGTTGGATGAGGCTAGTTTCCTAGGGAAAATGGCTAAGTGTGAGATCACTAAAACCTATATAAACATTGATAGGAATTCATTATGATCACACATAGATGATTAGTGACACAACATAGACCATCCAAAATGCATAAGAACTACTTTTCTTGATGCAACAACCTTCATGACAAGAGTGCATGAAGTGAGTGTGAGACATGTCTATGTGATGACAACCACTTATGCACAAATTCTTTCCCTTTAAGAAAAACAATATTTCCTTTGCATGAAACATAACAACCCCTATTCTAGAAAATGACACATGTTCCATAAATATGAGAACGTGGACAAATCTTAGGTTCAGGGAGGGGATCTTGAAATCATCAGCTTACCAATAAATGACCAACGATGATCGATCCTAGGATCAAAGGTAGGCTAAAAAAATTGCATGTGAGCCAAAATTTAGGAGGGTGGTTGTAGCCACTACAACCGGGTCCAAGTGGAATAGGCGGGTGGCCACAAACATCCACCTGGATCACTCCTCCTCCCTTAGAAAGCAATGGTCCCTATTGCATTGAGTGCCTCCATGAGATGGGGAAACTTCTGCTAAGCTTGGTCCCTCGTGAGCCACTTTCCTTGTTGCATGAGTTGGACAACTTTGATAACTCAATCTAGATGAATATCCTGCTAACGAGTGTTCTTAATCTATATGTCCATAATCCATTTGGTTGTGGCCTGTTCCATGGAATTTGTGTTTGACTCTATTGGTGTGAGTTGTTTTTCAATGTCTGATGTGTCTAGTAATGGTGGAAAGTATGGTCGAAGTTAGTCCACATTGAACACTAGGTGTAGGCCAAGGAATTGGGGAATGTTGGTCTTGAAAGAATTGTCTCCCACATATTTGGTAATGGTGTAAGGACAATATTAGAGTGGTCTAAAATTCTAATGGGCTCTAGTAAGGAACTATTTCTACAAATGCAACCAAACCTTGTTACCCACCTGAAACTTGTGTGGAACCCAATGTTGATCATGTTGCTACTTGTACTTGGCATTTGACTTCTCTAAGATGTATTGAACTTTCTGGTAGATGCATTGAATAAATATGGCCTCTTTATGAGCCTCGTACAATACATGTGTGGATTATGTCTTTGTAGTTGCATGAGGCATGACAACATCAATCAAACACAATGGTTAAAATCTAGATCCACTTGAAAGGGACTGTGACTAGTCGATCTATGGAGAGATTTGTTACAACTATGCTACACATAGGGAATAATCTCATCCCAAGTTCGTGGATGATTGGAGTTGTACATGTGGAGTATGTGCACTATCATCCTAATGATCACCTCCATCTGACCATTAGTCTGGGGATGGAAGGAAGTTGACTTGGTGAGTTGGGTGTCCAATAATGTCCATAGGCTCGACTACAATGTGATGAGGAACCTACTATCATGATCTGATATAATGGTCTGCGGGATCCCAAAATGTACCTACACTCATTCAAAACAGAGTTTGGCAGTTTCCTCTACTGTAATACTCTTCTTGCAGGCCGCCAATATAGCCATCTTAGAAAATCTGTCCATGACCACAAATACACAGTCATTACCATGCTTGGTAGAAGGGAATCCAAACATGAAGTCCATGGAGATGGATTCCCACAGCTGGATGGGAGTAGGAAGAGGAGTGTACAGGCCTTGCTTCTTGATGGTTGGCTTGGCGATGTCGCAGGCAGTGTAGGATTTGATATATTTCCCAACATTCAGTCGTAGATTTGGCCAATAAAATTACTTTTATAGTACAATCATAATTTTCTCCACACGAAAGTGTCGTGTGACCCAACTGATGTGTGCCTCCCAAATCAGCTTCGCACGCTTGCTTGAAGTAAAACAAAGGTGGCACATGTAGCATAATAATGTGTCCTGGAGGTGGAAATCAAGAACTTGCTTTCCATATACTAGAATTTGGTATGTGGAGGTGAACATTGGACCATTTTTATATAATTGCATCCATCTAGAAGTCTCGTGACCACAAGAGATGAGAACAATAGTCAGTGTTGCAACTGGGGACTCATTGATACAGTCTGCAACATGATTGGTTTTTCCCTCTTAGTATTTTATGTTCAAGTGGAATTGTTCCAGATATGTAGACCACTTCTGATGGCGATCGTTCTGAAACTTCCCTTGTGTTTGTATAAACTGAAGAAGTTGGTGATTAGTGTGGATGATTGTCTCCTTCCCCATAATGTTATTCTTCCATTGTTAGAAGGCATGCACAATGGAATACATATCTTTATCATAGGTGGGGTACTTTCAAATTTTATAGGGAAGTGTCTCACTATGATAGGCCATTGGATGCCCATGCTAGGTGAGGAATGCACCAATAGCATAGTTGAGGTGTCTGTCTCAATTTCAAATGGTTGTTGTAGGTTTGGCAATGGCAGTACTGGTACAGAGGAGAGGCAGTGCTTCAACTAAATGAACACCTTCTGTTCGGACTCAAAACAAGAAAACTTTGATTTCACCCTTCCCTTAGTGATCTGAATCAAAGGCCAAGTGATATGGGAGAATCCCAACATGAACCTCTGATAGAAATTTGCAAGGCCCAAAAAGTTGTGAAGCTCTATTAGAGTGGTCGGGGTTGGCCAATCCTGAATGACTTGGATCTTAGTTGGATCCACATGCCCTCCATGCTCATCTTGATGTAACCCAGATATTGGACCTCACTCATGCCAAAGGTGCATTTATCCAAGTTGGCACACAGTTTGTGTTGTCGAAGGGTTTGAATGACCTGCCAAATGTGTTGCAAGTGTTCTTTCTTACTCTTTCTGAAGATGAGGATGTCGTCCAAATAAAAAAACACAAACGAGTTGGTGAAAGGACACAATATATGATCCATTAGCCTCATAAAAGTAGGAGGGGCATTTTTCAACCCAAATGGAATAACTAACCATTCAAAATGGACTTCCTTAGATTTGAAGGTGATCTTCCATACATTTGTGGGCTTTATTCGAACCCGATGATAGTCAGACTTAAGATCGATCTTGTTGAAGTACTTGGCCACCTTGATTTGGTCAAGAAGGTCATCAATCCATGGGATTGGATACATGTTCCTGATAATGATTTTGTTTAGTGCCTGATAATCAATGCAAATCCTCAAGGTCCCATCCTTCTTCTGTACAAGTATAATTGGGCTCTTAGAAGGTGAGGAAATTGGTTGGATGTGCCTTTTTCCCAAGAACTCCTAGATTTTCTGCTTGATCTCTTCATTTTCTGGAATGGAGCAATGATATATCATCTCATTAGGTAGAAGTGCTTTGGGAGTTAGATCAATCAAATGCTTGACATGAAAGTGCAAGGGTACCCTTGTGTGTGAGGAGAAGATGTACCTGTATTCTTCCATGACCATATCCACCTGCTTCTGCTGCATGCAGGAATCCTTCCCAGGGGCATGGATGTGGCTACCATCTTCCCCTTACTTTGAGAGTGAATAAGAAATAAAAAAATTTCCCAGTTTGGGAGATGATCTTACTGCATTTCTTAGCAAAGATCAAAGAGATGGCAGTAGGCGGGGCTACCTCCATTATCCTGTATAACTTATTACCCAAAAATAACAATAGAGTGAGGTCTAAACTCATATACAACATTCTATTTCAACAAGTATGGTTGTCCTAATAATACATCACAAAATTCAAAAGGTGAAACACCACACAGTACCTCATCCTTGAAGGGATTGATGTTGTAGGGAAGGCGACACTTTTGGATGATGCAAATATCTCTTCCTTGGTGAAGCCACACGATGGTGTATGGTTGTGGATGTGCTATAGTCATTAGGCCTAGCCATTCATGACCTATGCTGAGATGAGGTTGTTTTGGTTCCCACTATTGACAATGAACTACAATGGAGAACCCTTCACCCACATCTAAGAGTGGAAGGGGCGTTCCCCCTCCTCTAGATCTTCATGCTTAATCTTCTAGTTCTCGGTGGTGGCCAATATGGCATTGGGCTTTGCGTAAATGATCTGCTACCCTTTGTAATTCCCCTTCTTAGGTTCTAACTCAGATTTAGAACATGCATCTGATTCGGAAGCCTTTAGGTCAACCATTAGTGACTGCTTGGCCCGAAACTCACTTTTGTTGTGAGTGGAGCTCTTATGGAACTCACACCAGTTTCCCATGTCCTTCTTTGTCTTCGTGGTGTTCTTATTTACTTGCAACTTTGGTGGGTTATCCTGGTCACTCCACTTTGAATTTTTCCTTTACTCTGCGATTTGGGGGTGCCTTTCCCTTGCTTCAGATTCATAGATCCAAAGTCTTGCTTTTTTTGTTTAAACTTCTGCTCAATCTTGATGGCATATCACACACCATATCAAGTAAGGAGATGTCCAGGAACCCCATCTCATCCGTGATGTACCTTTGTAGACAAAAACGATACTTGATTACTAAATTCCTCTTAGAATCCTTGATACCCAACTTCGTGCAAAGGGTATGAAAAACATTTATGTATTTATCCTCATAGTTCCCGACAGGGAAGTACTGCTCCTTAATGGCATCCAAGAATGAATTCCAAGTGGATGGGGCTGAAGATAGTGAGGGTGTAATTTCATCCTTCTTCCCACAATAGGTTTCCTATGAGTTCTTGACATGGGGAGTGGCTTTGAGTAATGCAAAAGTAATCTTTTCCTGCCTGGAAAAATCATGAACAAAAAAATATCCTTCTAGAAAATTTAACCATCTATCTACCATGTGAGCATCTATCTTACCTTCAACTATAGGGATGTAAAAGTTAACTTGTACCTTGAAGGGTCTCGGGCTTCTAGAGTGGTTGTAGGAAGGAGATACGTCACCTTTAAGTAGTCGTTGAATGGTTTGGGCAAAGTTGTCCATCATTGTGTTCCACTGTCACTCGAGGGCTTCTTCGAGCAAGATTTTGAAAGGATATCCTGCCCCCTTGTATTTCTTCTCTTCCTCCATGGGAGGCCATTAAAGTTTGTGAGGTTGGTTTTGCAAAGGTTCAACCATTTTGAGCCCTAACTCCTTATATCCTGACCTCGTTGGAATCATGCAAACAAAAACCGAGAAAGAGTAGACCGCTCTTATATCACTGATCCAAACTTAAATAGGAATGAAACAAATTACATATATAACCACAAATACAAAGATTCAATAGAAATAACACTTCATTTCATTAATATCAAATACTAAAATAAGCTTACAAACAGAATGGAAATAAACTAGCTTGGGTGATGTTAACTTATCTCTCAAAAGAGATGTGGCAGCTACATGCCTCTAAACTATGTTATAATAAGGCTTAAAGGCCTATTTATTATTTAGAAACAATGGAAAACCCTAAACACCCAAAAACCTAACCCTAGGAGATGCGACGCTAAAACTATGGGCCTTGTTTGGGGAAATTGGTACATCAACTTCCCGGGGTCATAACTTTCGCGTATGACCTCTGTTTGATGTGCACAATACCTTGTTAGAAAGACTTATATGAGGAATACAACTTTCACATGGCAATCATTACTCAAAGATTGATGTTTTCCCCGGTTTTCTCAAAAACGTCGTTTGGGGCCTCAAAACGGCACTGGAAGTTCAGACCCCGAAAAACTACCAAAAATAGTAAATCGTGCTACAACTAAGGAAACTGAAAATCTAAAATAGGCAGTGGTGGGGTTCCAAGTGGAATAGGCAGGTGGCCACCAACATCCACCTAGTTCACAATACTAGATTTGACTTGTCTAGCTCCATTTAAAGATATTATAATTTTAGATTATTAGTTTATAGATTTTGATTATGGTAACTAAATGCTACAAAATTATGGGAACCACAAACACTATTATTCTAAATATATGTAAAAATAACATGGTATAAATATAAAACAATATTAAACTTTTCATGAATAGTTTAGGTATAAATATTTTTTCTAATTTTGACAGTAAATTATTGGGCCTCAAGCAATATTTTTTCTAGTAGACTTTTTTTTTAAAATTATTGATAAATAAAAAAGAAGTATTCCCAATCAAAACCACATCCAACATAGAATCAAAACAAGGAAGACAATTTAAAATTCATACACTTCTCTCCACCAACAAACTAAACAAATTATGACAATCAAAATATCTACCCAAAATTTGGAATTGGCCTCCTCTAATATGCTTAATATACACATACACACACATAAACATATCTACACAGATATATAATGATATTTAATATCACATCATTAAATTTATCTCTTTTTAGAGACTTGTGAAAATGTCAAAATTAAGCCAATCACATAAAATCTCAACTTAATTTATAGCATTTTCATGAGACCAACAATACACATTTTCTTTCTAGAACTAACTCAAAGAAAAAATAGGACAAATCCAGGAACAACAAAAGAGAATGTCACAAAATCTAAACATAAACTACTAGTACAATCAACGTGTATAGAATATGGCATCAAGGCGAATGAGGAATAAGGAATTACTTTGCACAAAATGACCAATTAAGTAAATTGCATTACATGCAACAATTCCTAGCTTCTTTGAATGGGAAAATTAACTCATGTAAAAGAACAATAATACAAACATGTAACAACATTAATAACATTTTTATGGAAAGTAGATTGAATGAGTATTACAACATAAGTAAATAATATGAAAATGAGCATAAAAGTATCAAATCAAAATCTTTTTCAATAATAATGGAGAATCTTATTGCATAATAGAAAATATTTCTTGTAGTAGATTATTGGTTCAAACCTTTATGGATAATTTTATTTAAGCTAATTAATTTATATGGGGTTAAGTTATGCAGTTTAAATTAATTAATTTAAATATGATTAAATTAATTCAGCCTAGATCTATGTTAACCCCTATCTAGCAATCCATATGAGGGATCAAATCTCTTGAGATACAAACCTTTGTAGTGTGAAAATAGATTTGATCCCTCTGGATGCTTGGTAGATCCACAATTAGCATGGAACTAGGATTTAGAAAATTGAGTGAATTGTTATAATAGTTATATTCTAGAATTTGTTTATGTATATAATTTAACTATATACTCCTATGCAAAGATTTTCATGAATATTGTAGTTTCAATAATCTAGTGTAAGGATGTTTATATATCTATATACCTCTATGGAAGCTTTTGCATATAAACACTAGAGATTTAGTATTCTTGGATATGAATTTGCTACCTTGAAATTTGGTGATTTATTATGAAATTCAATTTTTATAAGTAAGAATTCATGAGTATGTGTGTGTGTGTGTAATTATTCTAGGTAAATAAATATTTACTTGCAATTTTGGAGTATCCCAAAATGCTTCTTTATCACAAGTAGTTGCCTTGATCTAGTAATTGGTTTTGTCTATTTCTTGGTTACCCATTTGTAATAGTTGTCAAAGTCCCTTTTCACTTTTATTCATTGCCATACGGAAAACCTATTTTTTGCAATTGTTGTTTTCAAACCATAGAACATGCAACCCCGAGATGGATATAATACTAGCAACTATGTTAGAGAAAAGAGGTCAAATTCATGGATTGCTTACTGATATTTTTCAAAACAACTCCAAGCTGTCCTCAATACAAATTGTAAAGAAGGAAGAGATGTAGGAGCTCAATTCATAGCCTATTCATCCAACTAAGAGTGACACATGCAATACTAGATCTAAATTGGGTAGCTCCATTTGAAGATATTACAACGTTAGATTATTAATCTTGTCTATTTTGATTATAGTAACCAAATTCTACATAATTATAGAAACTACAAATACTATACTTATAGACAATTCTAAATGTATGTAAAAAGAATATGGTATAAATTATCAAACAATAATAACCTTTCAATGAATAGTTTAATTAGAAACAATTTTCTAATTTTGTTTGTAAATTATTGGCCCTAAAGAACTGATTTTACTAATATTTTTATTTTTTTTTCATTTTTGAATAAAAGAATAAGTATTCCCAATCAAAAGTTTGCTACTTCATTATCTAACGTATAACTATAAAAAAATATGCAAATAATTTAAAACTTCATACACTCCTCTCCACCATACCTAAAATTTGGAATTGACCTGAGCCTCCACCATGCTTAATATGCATACATAAGCATATCTACAAAGTTATATAATGGCATTTAATATCACATTATTAATTTTTTCTCTTTCCTAAAGTATCTTTAGAGGCTTGTGAGAATGTCAAAATTGAGCCAATCATAGCAACTTTCCACTTAATCTATAGCACATTAATGAAGTCAATAACATAGATTTTCTTTCTTGAACCAACTCCCAAAAAAAAAGACAACCACAACAAAAGAGAATGTTAGAAAATCCAAAATATTAAGTATAGCTAAAATCAAAATCTATAAAAAATGACTAAATAAACCATAATGAATTACATGACATAAAATAAACATTTAAATGAATTACATATAATAAAAATTCCCAACTTCCTTAAATTCCAAAATTTACTCACACATAACCACATGTTACTTAATCCACAATATAAAAAAACAAGAATGCAAACATTTCTCTAGAACTTATATTGAAAGTGTATTACCATATAAACAATTACTTTTAAAATGAGCATAAAAGTATACCAGCTAAAATCTTTTTCCATAATAATGGAGTCTCACGGTATCAAAAACAAAAGTTGCACAAACAAAAGGTTTAAATAATAATCTAATCGTATTAAAGACAAAAGTCACTCAAACTATCGAGCTTTAAATAATAAGAACTTTCCGTAAAACATCTTTTCTGAATTCCAATTATATAAAAAAAAACCATAATAACTTCTTTTCATAAATTTAAAATTTACATAAATCTAAATTAATTAATTTAATCATATTTATATTAAATAATTCACACCTCATAACTTAACCCCTATAAATTAATTAGTCTAAATAAGATTATGTATGAAAATTTGAACCAATAATCTACTTCAAAAAACTTGCATTCGTAAATCCATTAACAAAGCGTGCATTCGCTATCAATTCAAAACATTTAAATGCTGTAAAATAGGTTAACATTTCAAAACTTTTAGATGCTGTAAAACAACATTAAAAAGCAAAAGCGTATATAACATACTTTAATCAAGTAATAAGTTGAGTGGTGAAACCGACTGTTTGCATTTCGCCCGGATTATCTTGCATATTTTGAGTTTCATTCTACTCCTGCTCACAGAAAGTATCATTGAGAATGTAAACAGATAATTCAGACTACTTCGAGATATATATTCGAGTTTCAATAAATAATATTACTTTGAAATTATTTTCCTTCTTTCTTGACATTGAATAAAAAATCCATACTTTTATGGCAAAAAATTATAACTTAGTTTGAAATTCAAGGTATATTTATGTTTTATATTGTATTTATTTCCTTAACACAAAGCACGAAAATAAATCTATGATTCAGTTCCCTAACGTATCTATGATTCAGTTCCACCAGGTATCCCCTCACAGCTTACCTGAGCAGTCTCCTCACACCAACAACTCCTCGACACACAGCACTGCAAACAAACAAAACACTCGACAACAGTCTCCACGTTCTTCCCTGCAGCAGACCAATCTGACAGTGAGCAGGCACAAAACAGCCTCACCAATCTTCACACACACCATGTACTTCTGGAAGCCCGGCCACCTCATAATACACTTCCACGGGTTGCAATCTTCCTCAGCCACAACTCAAACCAAACTCTTCTCACTGCTCGCCTGAGCTCTGATACCATCACAGATTTATGAAGACTCGATCAAAGAGCATGATCATTGCATTCAACCTATGACAATCTATACAGAGGCTTAGCTGCAGAATCTACAGGGATTCCATTGAATGTCATTTACTGTCTATCTGTCGAAGCCTGATTAAAGAGAGGTTTTTTCTTAATATAATGTTGTAATCATTAGCAGGCATCTTACAATTTAGGTATTCTTGATTAAAGGGAGGTCTGTTAAAATATTAATCAAGCCTTCTGTGACTGTGATTGTTGATATGACCGCTAGTAATCAATGGAAGTCTGCCGGGAGTTGACTATAGTACCCAAGTATAGAAGAAATCCTGTAGATTCTCCTGTAAGTATAACTGTAAATAGAAATATTGTAGATTCTCCCGTTGAACTTCTGTATAAATTGTCATCGGTTGAATGCAATGATCAAGCTGTTTGATAGAGTCTTCATAATTCTGTCATATTCGTTGGCAAACACATCACTAATTTCCATAGACGTTAATTTTTTCATCGACACCTATTTCTTTGGTTACATAATTTGAAAAATACAACTTTCTAAAATAAGAAATTTAGATTCAAAGGTGCATCCATAGACCTGAAACGAAAAGGTATGCCATTTCATGGTTTAGGTTCTGTTGTCTCAACCAGGCTTGCGAAGATTGATCGATCATGATCTATCTCTGATTGGGAGAGCGGTATTTGTTTATCGGGGGCCAATATTGATGGAGCTGTATGCCAACTTTTCGTACAGCTATACAATTATTTGGGTCAATTTTTTGATTATTATAATATATGTTGTAAATATTAATCTCAATTACCGCCTTAAACATGTTCATGTTTGCCCATTCAACTACTTCACGCTCGCCATTTTGTGTGTAGGCTGAGGGACTATAATACAACTCAGTGTTCATAGACTTAATGAATTTTGGTAAATATGTATGGGAAAGTATTTACTTAGTTATTGTTATTCATACTCTACAACATTTGCAATTTCAGAAAACTATTTATTATATAAAATGGTTTATATTGTGTATTAATGTTTTGCTTTGTCCTAAATTAATGAGACAAAATGTATGTTTTAGATAAATATGGATGTAAAAATAATTTGTAAGGTGGAGTAAGTAGAATGGAGTCAAGTGTGTAATTTTGAGTGGTAGTGATGAGAAAATAGTGGAGGAAATATTGACGGGGTAGTGAGAACAAGAGACAAAATGTATGTTTTAGATAAATATGGATGTAAAAGTCATTTGCAAGGTGGACCAAGTAGAAAGGAGTCAACTGTGTAAGTCTAAGTGGTAGTGACGAGAAAATAGTGGAGGAAATATTGGCGGGGTAGTGAGAACAAGTTTTGCAGACAAGTACTCCACAACCCAATGAAGTACAGTAACTTTTTTAATTTTTCATGCAAATGTATTGCTTCATAATATAATCCAAAGTTTGGTTTTTTGCGATGTTGCCTTAAACCTTCATCAATAAATTTAGCTCAACCATTTGGTTTTCCTCTTTTTTGTTGTGCCTTTTTTGTTTCAATTGTGTGCTTAGTTTCTATTTCAATTAAGCCTTTGTGTAGTTGCTATGTGCTTGTCACAATTGAAGTTTTGGCATGCATCAACCAATTTATGATCCAGACTCCTCTCCTCTACCCCGAGAAATTTTCTAACATGGTATCTGAGCCAGACTCCTCGCCTATGCCCCGTTCTCCTTTGGGCCCTAGAAATTTTCTAACATGGTATCTCAGCCACTCCTCTCCTCTGTCCACGAGAAATTTTCAAACATGGTATCAGGTTAAACTTTGTTAGTGTAAAAACAAGTGTTTTTACTAACAATTAAAAATTGTTTTGAGGGAAAATTTATTTTGAAACGTATTTACAACTAGGTAGAATTTTTTTTTTTACACTCAAAAATGGCAAAATCAAGCACAAGCTTGAGGATACACTCAAAAATGACAACATCAAGCACAAGCTTAATTAATCCTTAGGTACCTCAGTTTAATGGAAAAATTATGATTATTGGACTATTACAATGAAGGCCCTATTTTCCTCTCAAGACATTTGGGATTTGGTGGAGAATGGTTTTCAAGAACCAGTGGATTTAATAACATAAAATGCCTTGTATCAAGAAGAAAGGGATTTGTTGAGGGACAACAGGAAGATGGATGCAAAAGCCCTCTTCTACATTTTTCAAGTAGTTCATGAAAATATTTTCCCAAGGGTTACAACAGCAACGAAGTTGAAACAAGCATGGGACACCCTCGAAACAACCTACCAAGGCATGAAAAAAGTAAAGACACAAAACTACAAATGCTAAGGACAGACTTTGAGACGCTTCGTATGAAAGAGTCTGAGAATGTAGACTCGTTTTTTACACATGTAATTGGACTAGTTACTCAAATCAGGTCTCATGTTGAGACATTTGAGGAAAAATGAATAGTTGAGAAAGTTTTGAGAAGCCTGTCACCAAGGTTTGATGCCATTTTTTTGGCCATAGAAGAGACAATTGATCTCTCACAGTTCTCAGTGGTTGATCTTCATGCATTATTGATTTCTCATGAACATAGACTGAATAGAGCAACAAGCTCCTCACTGGAGCATGCCTTCAAGACACAAGTTTCATTTGGTCAAGGTAGAGGGAGAGGAAGATCATATGCTAGAGGAAGAGGAAGAAGCCCACACAGAGGTTGAAGAAGTAGCCTTTCAAGCTCAAGTGGAAGAGGCAGCAATCAAAACCCAAGTCAAGGCCCAAGCTAAAATCAAGCACAAGGTCAGAGGTATGATAAATCTCAAGTTCAATGTCATTACTGTAAAAAGTATGGTGATTATGAAAATGAATGTAGAAAGAAGCAATATGAGATTAGTAACAAACCAAGTGTAAATTTCACAAAAGAAAATAAGAACCATGATAACATGTTTTTAGCTTGTACTGTAGCACAAGAAAGACAAAGCGATAAATTGTATCTAGATTTAGGGTGTAGCAACCACATATCAGACAATATAGAAATGTTTTCCAATCTAGATGAAAGTGTGAAATCTGAGCTAACATTAGAGACTGATAGCAAAGTCCCTGTCATGGGAAAATGAAGAGTTAATATCCTAACAAAGAAGGGGGAGAAGAAGTACATCTCATATGTTTACTTTGTCCCTGGTTTGAAGCATAACCTCATAAGCATTGGACAGCTCATGCAAAAGGGCTACAATGGCTTTTTCAAAAATGATGAGTGCACAATTTTGGAGAAGCCTCCAAGCAGAAAATTGATTGCAAAGGTTCAGATGACAAACAATAGAATGTTTCCCCTAAATATAAGATTAGATTTGAAATAAGAAGTTGCACAAGCACAACTACCAATGAACTCACAAGAGGATGGAAGAAAATATGTAGTTGTCACACAAGTGAACTATCAAGCAGAGGTCAAAGATGAAAATTGGTTATGGCATTTGAGATTTGGACATCTCAACTTTGGAGGTTTGAATATGCAACATAGGAAAGGAATGGTGAAGGGGTTTCCGCTCATAGAAAAACATGACAGCCTATGTGAAGGATTTATCTTGGGAAAACAACATAGAGAGACATTTCCAACAGCAAATTCAGTAAGGGCAAAGGTACCTTTGGAGATTTTCCATTCAAATTTATGTGGACCAATGTAGACACCATCAATTGGTGGAAACCACTATTTATTGACCTTCATAAATGACTACACAAGGAAGACATGGGTCTATCTCCTAAAACAGAAAAGTGAAGTGTTTGAGTGTTTTTGGCAATACAAGGCTCTTGTTGAAAATAAATGTGGACACTACATCAAAGACTTCAAGACTGACAGAGGTGGAGAATACATCTCAAATGAGTTCCTTCGATTTCACAGGAAGCATGGAATTCACAAGAAATTTACAACAAGGTATACACCTCAGCAAAATGGTGTCGTAGAAAGGAAGAGTAGGACCATTATAGAAATGGAAAGGAGTATGTTGAAGACAAATAATTTCCCAAATGATTATTGGGCTAAATATGTCACTTGTGCAACATATATCATGAATAGTTGTCCAACCAAAAGTGTCAAGAATGTGGTTCCTGAAGAGGCATAGAGTGGAATAAATCATAGTGTCACTCACATGAGAATCTTTGGATGTGTGGCATATGCACATGTCCCGGATGAGTTGAGGAAGAAGTTGGACAAGGGGGATAAATGCATATTTGTTGGATATAGTGATGAATCCAAGGCATACAAGTTTTACAATCCATCAACCAAGAAGGTCATAATAAGTAGAGATGTGTAGTTCATAGAAGAGGACACCTGGGATGGATGTTTAGAGAAGACAGTGAACATGAAAGCATGGATACCATATGAGGACAAAGAGGAATTGACAACAACATGCAGTTCCTCAACAATGACTCCCTCTACTCCTATTCAAGAGCAACAAAGTAGGAAGCAAGCAACACCATTAACAAATAATAGGAAAACATTTCTTAGTCAAAAGAGTGCTTCTCCAAGCATGCCGTAAAGAGCAACACCAAGTGACATGTCAAGCCCATCTTCAACAAGCACAAGAAGACCAAAATTCAAAAATTTTAATGATATTTATGAGCAAGATGAAGTTGATAGTAGCATTGGTCTAAATTCCTTGTTTTCTTTGTTTTATCGTGTAGATGACCCAATCCATTTTGAAGATGCAGTCAAAGAAGAAAATTGGGTTGCAGAAATGGAGGAAGAAATAGAAGCAATAGAAACGAATGACACATGGGAGCTAGTGGACCTTCTGCAAGGAAAATAAGTCATTGGAGTGAAGTGGGTTTATACGACCAAGAAAAATGTCGACGGTAAGAATGAAAGGCATAAAAAAAGCTAGTTTTCAAAGGATACAAGCAACAACATGGAAGAGGTTATGCAAAGACGTTTGTGCCAGTCGCGAGGATGGAGACAGTGCATACAGTTGTGGTGATTGTTGTGCAACATAAATGGAAAGTGTATCAAATGGACGTAAAATCAACATTCTTGAATGGAGTGCTGAAAGAGGAAGTGTATGTTGTACAACCACCTGCTTTTGAGGTATAAGGCCAAGAAGGCAAAGTGTATCGGTTGAGGAAAGATCTTTATGGGCTGAAGTAGACACTGCGTGCATGGTACAACAAGATAGATGCTTACTTATTGGACAAGGTTTCGACAAACGTGATAGTGAGCCTACTCTCTACATCAAAGAGAGTGATGGTAAGATTCTTATTGTTGTGTTATATGTAGATGATTTTATTTTTACAGGTAGTGATGATTTCCTCATCTCTGATTTCAAAGAAGTCATGAAGAGTGAATTTGAAATCACTGACTTGGGGTTGCTAAGATATTTTTTGGGCATAAAAGTGAAGCAAACCCAAAATGACGTTTTTATTTCTCAAGCAAAGTATGTGGCAGACATTTTGGAGAGGTTTAATATGAATAATAACAAACCCGCACCAACTCCAACTGTCATGGGGTTGAAGTTGAAAAAATAAGATTGTAGCAACAATGTCAATATGACATTATACAAAAGGATGATAGGCAGCTTGACATATTTGACCTCGACTAGGCCAGATATAATGTATGTGGTGAGTTTAGTGTCAAGGTTCATGGAGACACCCACAAAAACACATTGGAAAGCAACGAAAAGGATTCTAAGGTATGTCAATGGAACAAAACAATATGGTATTCTGTACACTTCAATAGATGATTTCAGGTTGGCTGGCTACATTGACAATGATTGGGCAGGAAGTGTTGGTGACATAAAAAGCACGCCACGATATGTTTTTCATTTGGGTTCGAGAGCCATTTCATGGGCCTCCAAGAAGTAGCCAATATTGTCACTATCGACAACATAAGCTGAATATGTCACCACAACAGTAGCAATGTGTCAAGCAGTTTGGATGAGAAGGATGTTGAGGGATCTTGGCTACAGCCAAGAGGGAATGACAATTATTTTCTGTGACAACACTTCCACAATTGCATTGTCAAATAATTTTGTCTTTCACAAGAGGACTAAGAATATTGATGCTAAATATCATTCTATTAGAGAGTTGATTAATAATGATGAAATTTTGTTGCAGCACTACTGGTCACAAGAACAATTTACTGATATTTTCACAAAGCCAATTGCACGTGAAAGTTTTGTTTATCTCAATTGCACGTGAAAGTTTTGTTTATCTCAGAGACTGTTTCAGAATCTTCAATGGAAACATTTCTGATTAAGAGGGAGTGTTGGAAATATTATTCCCAACCACCCCCTTCAACACACTGAAAAACACCATGCTTGCCTAGTCAACTACTATAGGGTCGCAATTTTGTGTGCAGGCAAAAGTAGTAAAGTCTTAGTAGACGTACAATGTTGATCATTTCGCAAAACAACATAGAGTTCAAGGCACTTAATGAATTGGGCAGGCATTCACTTCGCGACTGTTATCCACACTCCACAACACCTTCATTCCGCAACACAGCAGAGAGTTTAAGGCACTTAATGAATTGGGCAAGCATTCACTCTGCAACTGTTATCCACACTCCACAACACCTCCAAGTTCAGAAAACCAATTCTTATGTAAAATCGCTCATACTGTACTGTGTATTAATGTTTTTCTACGTCATGAATTAATGAGTCAAAATGTATGTTTTCGATAAATATGGATGTAAAAGTCATTTGCAAGGTGGAGCAAGTAGAGAGGAGTTGATTGTGTAAGTCTGAGAGGTAGTGACAAGAAAATCATGGAGGAAATATTGGTGGGCTAGTGAAAACAAGTTTTACAGAGTTTTACAGTTACTCTGCAACAGTGAAGCGAAACAATAAGTTTTTCTTGTGTTTTACTTGGAGCAAAAGCGTCCAATTTTTTCATGCAAATGTATTTACATATGCTTAATAATATAATCCAAAGTTTGGTTTGTTGCTATGGGGCCTTAAACCTTTATGAGTATATTTACCTCAACCATTTGGTTTTTGCTCTGTAATTTGTCATGTGAATGTATTTACATATGCTTAATAATATAATCCAAAGTTTGGTTTTTTGTTATGTGGCCTTAAACCTTTAATAGTAGATTTACCGCAACCATTTGGTTTTTACTCTGTTTTGTTGTGTGTTTAATTTTTGTTTCAATTAAGCATATGTGTAGTTGGGTTGTGCTTTCCACCCTACATATTTTCTCTTATTAAGTTGTAAGGGGTTTTTGGGCCAATCAAAGAATAAGAAAAAATGTAGATAATGCCTAACCAATAAAAAATACTTATACTTCTATTGATATAACAGTGCAAGGCAATGCAAAACCCCCAAAATGCAAACTCTATGCAAACTTAATTTGGATAAGCATTATTAATAAAAACAATCATAAAAGATAATAGCAAGGTATTTAAGCAAGAACATAATAGAAACATCAAAATCCCTAACTCCACACAAGTTTACTAAAACCACTTGTAAAATCCACCACAAAGAAACTCTAAATATAATTTTAAAGAGAATAATCAATATATATCATAAATAACAATTTTATCAACATTGACCACCTTCACAGAAATACAATAACCAAAAAAAATGGCGAACATCCAAGCCCACAAGTATTCTTACAATATAATTTAACATCCAATTGATATAATTGGTATTTCATAAAAGCTCGACATCATAGTAATGAAACATCAAAACTCTTCAGCACAAAACAAAACCATTACACACAACTTTCAACATCACGTGAAAGACGCTTCCAAAACAAATTAACTCCAAACAAGGTAAGGGATTTAAACTTGAAGAACAACCAAGCAAATTCAATGCTATCACCTTAGCGGCAATTTACAACTACAACTATTGCCATTAAAGTGTAATAGCCCTTACAACCATCTTTCCTAAATTTACATTCACAAACTAGCGATCCCTAAAATTAATGTATGATAATGTTAAGGCAACGTTGGAGTCTAGATCCAGCAGTGCTAGGCTAACTACCAATGCTACGATAACTTTTTAGGGTTAGGATTACTCTACCTTCACATCTGGCCTTGGTTCAAATGCAAAGAGATGTGCATGGCAATTCTCTATTTGGAATAGATTCCCATGACTGCTCGCTTAAATCGTAATAGAAAATGCGATCTCTTTTAAATGTGGAGAAAACTACGTAATCCCCTGCTCCTACGCAGTCAAAATAGCACTGCCACCCTCCTCCGATTATATGACTACTCCTTAGCTTCCAGGAAATTGATGATGGCATCCTCGCAATCTCCTCCCAGCATGATGAAGGAGAGGAATTGGAGGAACGGGCCACGTTCTCCTGTAATTCCCAAATAACCAGCTGCTCTCGCTCATAACCAATATCAAACTTATCTTCAGCTTCGAACTCAGATTCATCTTCATCTTCAAACTCCGACTCATCTTGGAGTTGACGCTCATCCTGCAATGGAGTTGATGCATGAATGGTGTATCCCACAAATAGCAGCCGCCCTCCACAGGCGAAAAACAGAGGATTGATACCAAGAAATTTGGGCAACGGTATTATGTTGGACGTGCCATCTTGGATATTGAACCCCACAATGCGATACACTTCGCGTTCGATATCCACCAAACAATAGACGGAACTCTTAGAGGCAACTATTGTTTTGTGAGCTAGTTTCAAATTGCTGGGCAGCTGTCCGACCATTGTCCAGATCTTTTGAGAGGGATCATAAATGGACACTTTCATATGACCGCCATCACGCTGCTCGCTGAACGCAACAATTTTGTAGCTATTGCCTTCCCCTTCCATTATGCCTATGCTTTCCCGCGATGTGATATGGGGAAGTTGCATGAATGTTCGAGTTATTGGGTTGCAGAGAAAATATTCTTTTGTGGTCAATCTTTGATTTATGACACTTACTGGCTTAAGATCCACTATACATAGGCCTGCAGCTGATGATATGCAATCAAGTCCTACACAACAAGACCCTGGTCGGTTGCAGAGAAAATATTCTTTTGTGGTCAATCTTTGAATTATGAAACTCACTGGCTTAAGATCCACTATACATAGGCCTGCAGCTGATGATATGCAATCAAGTCCTACACAACAAGCCCCTGGTATGGCAGCAGCCTTCTCTTGTAGGAAGGAAAAGGAGAAGCGCTTCTCCCATATCTTTGTGGTGAAGTTGTAAGATTGACAAAATACTACGGCATCTAGCCGCCCAATAGCAATTAGCAATGGGTTTCTGTTTGGAGGGGTCTGGGCCCAGACAGTTTTCACAAACTTAGTGGATGAAAGCATGGCATTCCATGTTTTCGAAACTGTGCAAAATCGACCAAGACATTCAAGAGGTAGTCGTGCCAATACTTTCGCCTGTAGATCCTCTGGCAACTTCTCCCACTGGAAATAACGTCCCATTTTAAACAATCGATCTTAATACCAGACAAATGAATGCCGAAGATCAGTGAGGATTAGTGTATAAAAATTTTATAGGTTTCCACATAAAAGGGACACACCGAGGGCCTTCTGAAGTATCTCTTTGATATAGTGACTAGAAATGGTAGAGGGAGAGCGTTTGACCGGTTCATTTTGATTTGAACCGGTCGGAAATGATCCGAGTAGAGACTTGCTCGCGATTTTGCCCATTAGTTCTTTTTTTATTCAATTTCGTTTATTTTGAAATTACTTGGTTAAAAATTTATTATTATTTAATTTTAAGGTTATTTCTAAGGTTAAAAATTTATTATTATCTAATTTTAAGGTTATTTTCAAGTCAGACACCAAATTGGTTTATGAGACTGGTTTATTTATGAGATAAGGGGGCTTTTGCCTATTAGGTCTTTTTGTGTTCAATTCTGTTTATTTTGAAATTGCCCAATTGCCCAGTCAAAATTTTATTATTATTATTATCCAATTTTAAGGCATACATACTCTACTCTTTATGGTTTTGAACCTATAACTTTTTAGGAGGAAACACATGCTCTTAACCATTAGGCCCACTCAAAATGCCTATATAGTTTCCTTTAAATCTATGTGATTAGATTTACATGGTCAAAAATTTATTAGTGCCTATGCAATTCTAGATTGATAGTCAAAAACTTATTAGTACCTATGCAATTTCCTCTAAATGGGTGTCATTTGATTTACATCTTCAAAATTTTATTGGTGTCTATAAGGTTTCATTAGTATCATTGGATTGGATTGACATGGTCAAAAACTTATTAGTGCCTACTCAATTTCCTCTAGATTAGTGTCATTTGATTTACATCTTCAAATTTTTTTGGTGTCTATAAAGTTTCATTAGTATCACTGGATTTATATAAACAAGGTATGTTTCAGTTTCCTTTAAATAGCCTATGCAGTTCCGGATTGACATAGTCAAAAACTTATTAGTCCCTATGCAATTTCCTCTGAATTTGTGTCATTAGATTTACATCTTCAAAATTTTATTGGTGTCTCTAAGGTTTCATTAGTATCATTGGATTTATCTAAACAAAGTGTGTTTGATATCGAGGAGATGTGAACAATTGGCTTTTAATGTTAAATCAATACGGTTTTATATTCCAATATAACATTAAAAAAAAATGGTTAAATACAAGTGTTTTAATAATATTTAATTTATGAATTAAAATAAATGGAAAGCTATCTTACATACAAAACGGTTATTAGGTGAAGAGCATGATAATATTATTCTGGTTATTATGAGGTGGAATAAATATATCAGTTGAAGAGCATGATAATGATTTATTCTGGTTATTATGAGGTGGAATAAATATTTTTGATAAGCTTATGTGGGTATTTTTTTTTTTTTTTAAGTTTTAAGGTTTATTGATATTGGAAGAATACGAGTTGTTTTTTTATGATTTTTTTGGAAGTTTTTTCGATTGGTTTTTCTGGTTTAAAATCTGACATGAATTTATTGACATCACAAGCTTGATGGGTAACCTTTGCACAATAAAAGTGCCCTAAGGGTTTTGTAGGGTGTTGAATCCATATATACATAAAAAAACAGTGTAAATAGGACAAATCAAGATTTCACCTCAAATTTTTCTAAAAAAAATCGGCACGGTAAAGTCAAAAAAACTCGATATGAGTGAGTTTCTCTTTTACAAGCATAGATCCATTTTAAATATGGATGAGCGGAGAGGTATCCAATTTCTTCATGTCCAAATTTGAGGATGAGTGGACATTATTTAAATGTTTTATATAGTTATTTATTTTTTTTATTTTTTTAGATTTTATTTTTATTTTTATTTTTTATTTTGGACCACGTGAGCGAAACTTTTGATGACATACAGACAACGTTACACATCATACTGGGTTGTAGAATGATACTCTTGGCTCAATAAATTAATGACATATAATATTTTTAAATAAAATAAGCGGAATAATTTTATTTTATTTAAATTAATTTAAATTGGGACTAAATGTCTTAGGAATTTTTTAAATATTATTTGCAATTGTATAGGCGATTTAATGATATGTTAATATCTTTGATCATGAAATTAAATTCACATTGAGGATAAATATTTTCCATTCATTCCTTCTACATTATACATTATGCACATTAACCAATGCCTTAGTCTAATTAATAGACAAAATGACATATTTCAAGCAATTTTTCTCGTTAATTTTGTGCAAAATTGGATGCACATTTTCAAAATTTTGTGCAGAATTGGATACACATTTTCAAAAACAAAACGTTTAAGTTGTTTAATTTGGAAAAATATACTATTTTAACAATTTTACTAGAAAATATATTGTCTGCCAAAAAATTTGTCTACTAGTTAAAATAAGCCTTAACATTGATTACTATAAAAATTCCTTTTTACATTTAAGACCATTATTTTTAGAAGAATCACACATCTAATAGTGTAATAATTATTTTTCAGGGAAAAAGTTGGTGGAGTAATTATGTACATATACATGTTCAATTCACATTGACACTAAATGTGAGATGTTAGATGATAGACGTCAGATTGTATTTCTTTTTTTTTATTAATAAAATTATGAACAAAATTTTAAGATAAAAGAAAATACAATATACATATCACTTTAAAATATAACATATAAATAATACTTATAAATTAATATTCATTTTACCGTATCAATTAAAATAATGATTCCATAACTATCTATAAATTTAATTAATAAGAGGATAAAAACTTAATATTTACAATATGACAAACTTTTTAATCACAAATATCTACCATGCATATTATTAACTTCTAAATAGGGTTTTTAAGAATATCATTGGTCAATGCCTAGAAGAGAATGATAGAGGGAGGGAGGGAGAGAGGGAGAGGAGGGAAGAAAATCATAATACCATGGTTTATCAATACCATGGGTCATCTAGGATTATTATTATTATGTTACAAATAGGCTTATTGTGATACCATGGCTTATCAATACCACATTCCGGAAAACCATAACTTATTTCAAAATCAAAATATTTTACAAATATTTAATTTTAATTTAATTTTATAACATTTTTTAATTAAACCTAAAAGCAAAAAGTTTATAATTACTTTTCACGTATATCTAAACCCTCCATCCTCTCGAATACTAAAAATATTCCCATAGAGACGAAATCAAGGTATTAATAGATTAAAAATGAGAATGCTTTTATAGATACTTATGAGAAATTTATATAATATAAATAATACTATAAACAACTGAGATAGATGTAGTGAAGAGAGAAAGAAAAGTGATTAACAATGACAGAAGAAAGATAGTGCATGATAAGTTTTTTATTATTGTAATTTCTTTGAGAGTATTAATCCAAAATATAGGTTTAATATTTTTATAACTAGTTAAGTTTTTTTTTAATTTAGGTATTTTCTTAAGAGAGAGAGAGATGGAGGGGGAATAGAGTGGGGGAGAGAGACATAGGGGTGGGAGAAACATGGAGAGAGAGGAAGGAAGAGAGAGAGAGGAGGGGGGTGAGGAGGAGAGAGGGAGGGAGGGAGAGATGGATTTGGAAGGGGAAAGAGAGGGAGGGAAGAACAAAGTCATTGAGAGATAGAGGTGGAGAGAGATAGGGAGTGATAAGGGTGAGATGAAGATCGAATGGGGGAGAGAAGAGATGAGGGAAGAGAGAGAAAATGAGAGGATATAGATAAGGAAAGAAGGGGAAGAGAGAGATAGGGAGATATATATGTGGAGGGGGGTGGATAAGGGTAGAGAGAGAGGGATATAGTGACAAAGTTGGAGGGTGGAGAGAAAGAGAGAGTCCAATCGGGGGAGAGATGGAGAGAGGTGGGAGAGAAAGGGAGAGAGAGGATTTGAGAGAGAAGGGGAGAGAGAGATGGAGTTGGAAGGGGAAGAAAGACATGGAGAGAGGAAGATGGAGAGGGAGAGGGAGTGACAAGGGAGATATGGAGAGATGGTGAGGGAGAGAGGAGAGAAAGAGGGAAGAATGAGAGAGGGAGAAGGAGAGAGAGTGGGGGGGGGAGGGGGGAGGAAGACGGAGGAAAATAGAGATAGATAGATATGGAGAGAGAGTTTGTATGTTTTACAGGTGAGAAGGAGAGACAAGGGGAGGTCGAGATATAGATGGAGGGTTAAGAGAGGGTAGAAGAGAGAGGCAAAGAGAGGGAGGGAGGAAGAGATATAGATATGGAAAGAGAGAGAGAGAGAGAGCTATGGAGAGAGTGTGTGTTTGTTTGGGGGCTGAGATAGAGAGACAATGGAAGATAGAGATATAGATGGAGGGGGTAGATATATATATATATTAGAGAGAGAGAGAGAGAGAGAGAGAGAGAGAGAGAGAGAGAGAGAGAGAGAGAGAGAGAAGGGGGAGAGATAGAGAGATAGAGGAAGAGGGAGATATAGATAGATAGATAGATAGATAGATATGGAGAGAGACAATGTATGTTTATGGGATAATATAGAGAGATAAAGAAGGAGAGGCATAAGGAGATAGAGGTATACAAGTGTTGGGGGAAAGAGAGAAGAAGAGAGAGACAAAGAGAGGGAGGGAGGATAAAGAGATAGATATGGAGAGAGAGAGAGAGAGAGTGACATGTGTTTAGGTGGCTGAGATAGAGAGAAAAATAAGGAGAGATGGATGAAGGTATAGATGTAAATGGCAGCGAGAGAGAGGAAGAAGAGGAAGATAGAGAAATGTAGGGAGAGGAAGAGAGAGAGAGACAAGGGAAAGAGGGAGGGGGAGAGAGAGGAGAGAGGGAGGGAGATAGACACAAAATGGAAGGTGGAGAGAGCGGGAAGAAGAAAGAGAGACATATAGAAAAATATAAATATAGAATTTAGATCTATAAAGTCATGAATATTTTGGTTTTTCACTAAAATAGATGTATTCATTTTAGTGTAGTTGTTGATTTGTAATTCTATTTGATCACTTACACTAGATGCATTGATTTCAGCGTAGATGTTGATTTCTAATCCTATTTAATACCTTACACTACATGCATTGATTTGAGTGTAGATGTTAATTTCTACTTCTATTTGATTGCTTGCACTTGATGCATTGGTTTCAATGTATATATTGATTTCTAGTCCTATTTGATCACTTGCACTAGATGCATTGATTTTAGCGTAGATGTCGATTTCTAATCCTATTTAATACCTTACATTAGATGCATTGATTTAAGTGTAGATGTTGATTTCTACTCCTATTTGAATACTTGCACTGGATGCATTGGCTTTAGTGTACATATTGATTTCTAATCCTGTTTAATTGCTTGCATTAGATGACTTGATTTTAGTGTAGATATTGATTTCTAATACTATTTGATTGTTTGCACTAGATGCATTAATTTCAATGTAGATGTTGATTTCTGATTTGATGTAACTAAATGTATGATGTATATTAATATCAAAGTAATTAGATTAATAGTGTGCATTTATTTCAGTGTAAGCACATCTTTGCCCCCTCCATCTATATCTTTACCTCCCATTGTCTCTCCCTATTTATCTCTCTATATCACCCCACAAACATAAAAACTCTCTCTCCATATCTATCTATCTATCTATTGTTACATTGTCACTTTGCACTCAAAATTTGTATTTCATCATTTTTCATCGTTCAAGTTACTAACAGTCTCTCTCATCTCAAAAAATGGAGGTAGTTAAGAAAATTTAAAATTAAATTGACCAAATTAATCTTAGACATATTTAACATATTTAAAATGATCGAAATAATTAGATGTTCAACAAATTTTGTATGACTGCGCATGATTGAAACTAGCCTAGATCCATCTTATCCCTGAATCTATCAAGCACTGAGAGGGTTCAGATCTCTCGAGGTGCAAAACTTTCCTCAAGTTTTGCACTAAAAAAATAATTTTGCACCTCAAGAGATTTGATCCCTCTCAGTGCTTGATAGAATTAGAGTTAAGATGGATCTAGGTTGGTTTATAAGCATATGTATTGGAGGTGCTGAGAATGAGATATAATGTTATTTTTATTATTTTTAGGTTTTAAAATTTAGTTGGATTACTACATACTCTTGTCTTGTTAATTTTTTATTTGAAATTTTATAACGAAATGATACTTTTATTCTTTATTTAAATGTCTCAAGGAAGATGTTTAAATTATTTTTAATTTATATTTTTTTAATAAATTAAAAATAAAATAAATTATTCCTTATATCATAAGTAAAAGGAATTTATATATTAATTGTTTAGCTTCACTTTGATTTATTATTATTGTTATTGTTGTTATTGTTATTATTATACTAAAATAATTCAATAGTTTAAAGTTTTATAATATTATTTGGAAAAATAAAATTGTTTAGATGTTTTTATTTTTTTTTCCATTGGAAAAATCGTAATCTTTCATTAACATGAAAAATTACATATTGTAGATGCACTATGCATATGCTATAAAGTCAGTCAACCTTCTGTGGGCTCATTATATGGTCTATGATATCAGTATATGACCAAAAAACATCGCACAGGATGTTCATTATAGTTCTACTATTTATATGTACATATTTTCCATGCAGGACTTTGTAAAAAAGATTTTGTCCACTTTATACATATAAATTGTTCAAAAGATAAACAAAATTTTGGCTGATATTACATCTCATGGGATAATCCGCCCTATGATAATGTGGGTCTATATAAGGTCGATGATAGTATTGATATGCATTTGACCTTTGCTGCTCCTCAATCATCCACTCCCCTCGGGTAAGTGTCGTGGCCTCCTTGGAAAGTTGATTGGCACTGATGTTGTGTTCCCTGTAGATATGATTGCAAGTAATGTCATTAAATTGTGCCTTCAATATATTTATTTCATCCAATATGTTATTGAGTGTATGTGTGTGACAAACAGTAATATTTTTGAACCAATCTATGATGATCTTTGAGTCTCCAAAAATATGAATGTTCATGCAATTATGCCCCAATGAGAAATGCATGAGATGACGAAGAGTGATGAGTTCTGCGAAATTGTTTAAGCCAACCCCAAACCCATCCAGACTTTATAATAATGATGTTCATTGATGTGTAAAATAAAACCACCCCCGCACCCCTGTTGCTGGGCAGCACCATCAAAGAAGGCCCAAGGAAAACATTTATCAGTATAAGGAGGGTCGCAGGGTCATCAAGCACGAGGTTGTGGGCACTCAGGCATATCATTATAAGCTGATATAATAAGAGCAAATAGGTGTGGCCAGCTCACAGGTTTATCATCAAATATAGCCCGGTTCCGAGCCAACCAGAGATACCAGCAGATAATAATGGGAAGGCTCTGGGTTTTGAATCCTTTGTGACAATTATACCATGATTCCTAGGCTCTGTTAATATCATCGCCTTCCCATGTGCCTGTGAGGTGTATAGATGTGGTTACAGATTGCCATAGGTTCATCAGTGCTGTGCATTTCAGGAACAGGTGGAGACTCTATTCAGTAGCGTTTTTGCATAGAGTGCACCAGGTAGGTCCGTATATAGCTCCGCGCATAAGATATTCGCCAGTGGGGACTATACCTTTTAGAATACACCAAAAAAAGAGTTTTTTCCTAAGAGGCACAGTGAGCTTTCAAATTGACTTCCACTAGAATGAGATCAGATCTGGTACATTTTGCGAGATCATCGTTATATAGCCCGACTTTGGTGTATATAATCCATTCTCGGATTGATGCCAAATAAGTTCGTCCAACCCCTGTTTAATCCTGATGTGAGATTCTGTCAATGCATTAATATATTTGGTCCATTCCTGGTGCCAATGGGGTGCAAGATTGATCTGTAGAGCGGATTTCCAGCGCTGGTCTAATATAGTTGAGTTTTGAGGATCTGTGATGTCAGCGAGTACTATGCTCTTGTGAGTATGTAGGTGCTGTATGAGAGCCTCAGATAATAGATGTTTTCCTTCGCATCCATTCCATGGGTCTGTACCAATACAAGCCATAGATACATTGTTGATTTTCCATACCAGGTTGTCCCTGATGAGAGGCATGGATTTTAGTAGTGCTTTCCATATAGAAGAGATATCGGATTTATGCTAATTTGGAAGTTGGATCCACTCCATTATGTGCATTGGCCAAATGTAATTGTGATATGTAATGCTAGTCTAGAGATTATGACCTGTGAGTAACGTCCATCCCATTTTTGCAGCAAAATCCTGTGGAAATGTGGGCAGGTCTTTTAATCCCCAACCTCCCCATTTTTTGGGTAGTGCTATCTTCTTCCATCCCACCCATGCAAATATTTGTTTGTCCTGGTTCCCATTCCAAAGATATCTATTGCATAATTGGTGTAATATTTCCAAGATGTTCCTTGGTATCCAAGCAAGAGCCATCCAAAAGACTGGTGTAGCCTCCATAACAGATTTCACCAATACAGGTCTACTTGCTCTCGATAGATATCGGTGACTCCATACGTTAAGGCGCTTTACCAATTTTGAGACAAGCCAAACCCATTAAGCTATATTTTGGCTGATAGGCTTGATCCAAAAGCCTAAATATTTGAGACCACGATCTAAGGGACCAACGCAGAATGGAAATAGTTGCTGAGCAAATTGGGACTCCTGGATAGAGGTTCTAGTGAGGATGATTGATGATTTTGTATGATTTGTAAACATCCCAGTGGCAGATGAAAAGAGGTTGAGGATTTTCGAAAATGTACGAGAGTCCCTGATGCTGCCATCAAGGAATATCATGACATCGTCCACAAAAAGAAGATGAGTGAGAAAGAAATCATAAGATATTTTGAGTCCACTAAATTCCCCATTACTCTTAGCTGATGCAATCAATCGACTCAAACCATCCATGACAATCAAGAAGAGTAGGGGAGACAGAGGAAAAACATGTCTGAGACCATGTTCAGAAAGGAAAAACTGAGATGTCGACCCATTTATCAGAACACTGAAGGTGGGGGTGGTAATACAGGCCATGATCCAGGAAATGAAATTGATGGGGAATCCCAGGTGGATGAGGAGCATCTTGATGTAGAGCCAGCTGACACGATCAAAAGCCTTAGCCAAGTCAATCTTTAGGATAATGGCTTTTTGGTTCCTGGTCCTAATGGTATGAAAGGCTTCATGAGCCGAACCAATGGCTTCATGTATCTGATGATGTTCAAGGAAAGCAAATTGTTGAGGGGCTATATGACGGGACATAATAGGTCGAAGGAGATTTGCGATGATCTTGGAGATGATCTTGTAGAGCACATTACACAGAGAGATGGGGCGATAGTCATCGAAGGAGGAAGGTGAGTTTGATATGGGAATAAGGGCTATGAAAGTTGAATTGATGGCATTGTAAAGTGACTCAGATACCCTGCATTCCTCCACCAACCTTAGAAAATCATGGCTGAGGAGTTCATAAAATGCAATGTAGAATTCAATGGTCCAACCATCCGAGCCCGGGCTTTTCTCCTTTTTGAACCATTTTAGAGTGCCCTCAAGTTCCCCAGGGGTCACAGGATCATGTGCCTCCACCTCATCCTCATTTACAAACCTGGGGAAGTGTCCAGCAATGTTGATATTATCAACAATAGTCGAGCTTGGGGGTTGTTTGTAGAGATTCCTGAAGTGGGAAGATCCAGGTGTGAGAGCTTATTGAAGGAGTCTGCTACTCCACCCTCTACCAATGGCATATTCCAGATTGTATTTTTGACCTTTTTGCCTTTTGCATAATTATGGAAGAACCGAGTGTTGTCATCCCCTGCTTTTAACCAAATGGCTCTGCTCCAAATATGGATTGTTTCCTCTCGATCTTTTAATATTTTTGACTTCTGGTTTTCTAGATTCACCAGGTGGGATTTGTCCTCTGCTGTGGAAAACCCCAATCCTCGTTCATCCAATAATGTGGAGAGTTCAGATTCTATGAGCAGAAGAGCTAAGTTTTCCATTTGGTATTTTTCTCTGGTCCATTTTATAGAGAGGTGCTTGAGCTGTGATAGGTTAGAGGAGAATCCTTTTGCCAGGGAATCTGACCTATCAACCAGGTTTTGAGTCCAAAATTCCTTTACTATATTGATATATGATGGATCCTATAGCTAGCCATGATTGAACTGAAATGGGGCTTTTGGCTTTTTATGAGGACCCAGAATCTCCAGGTATATTGGGTAGTGATCCGAAATGCCTCTAGTACACACCCATTGTTTGTAGTAATGTAGCTGTTGAATAAGGGTTCCTTTCATAAGAAATTTGTCTAATCTGCGGGCAAGTGCTGCCTCTCCAATTCTTCTGTTCCTCCAAGTAGGTAGAGGTTTGTGCATAGGGACATCAATCAGGTTATGTCGCTCCAAAGGGTCTGTCATATAACTTGTGATCAAGTCTACTTGAGCCATGGATCCCCAAGATTCGCCATATCCCAAGGAGAAGTTTAGATCACCCCCAATAATGATGTTGTCAGTAGAGAAGATAGATAGACCCAGCAAATGATTCCAAAAATTCTCCCTTTGTTGACAGGGCTTGTATATGTTAATAACCCTAAGGTTGGTCCCTGGGTCCGCTTAGAAGAGGTCTATGCCCAAAAACCCCTGAACTCCCCAGGAAGCAAGTGCTTTGATGGTAGATGGATTGTATCCTATTGCGAGGCCCCCCAATCTTCCAGTAGAGTCTAGAGCCAAAAAGTGCCATCCTGGGATGATGGAGGATAAGGAATCGATAATATGGTCAGTCGAGCCGAGGGTTTCTTGGAGGAGAATGATGTCAACAGGTACAGATTCAAAAAGTTTGCGCAAAGCTAGTTTCTTGGAGGTGCTAGCCAAGCCTCTACAGTTAAAAGAAAGGCACTTCATGGAGGGGGGTTGCGAGGGGTGTTCGTTGGTCTAAGAAACCCATCAATTGTAGATTGGCGCCCAGAGGCCACCTTTGCTCCAGCACGCCTGATAGCTTCAGACAAATAAGATTTTCTCCCTTGGACAGGTAAGGGAGTCGACCCAGATGATACAATACCCAAACCATCAATTTTAAGATGAGATCCATGGAGTTGTGAGCGAGGGAAAGATTATAATGGTGGTTTGACCCTCGAGGTGAGGATGGATATGAGGATAGTGTGGGTAGTGAATGCAAAGAGGGCATCGATGGAGTGTAGACTAGAGATGAGGGTAACATGCAATATGCAACATACATGGATGGAATATGCAAAGATGAACAAGGAGAAATACAAGATAAATGGAACCACTTTGTAATCCAATATCTGAACCCTTGTATATTTCCCCCAGTGTAGGGTAATCTTCTCCTCCAAACCTTCGCGGGTATCCAAATATACCAAGATCCACGCGAGAGTTTTGTTCCTTGACTTAACGAAGGTTCAATCATGATCAAGGTATGATCCCATTGCATTTCCAATGCGCATGAAAACCTCCTCACTCCAATATTGTAGAGGGATCCCTGGCAGACGAACCCACAGACGACTAGCTCCAATTTGTTCTTTCTCTAGATCAAGTAGAGGGCTCCATCTCTTTAACAGTACCGGCGCCATCTCAATGTGCCAATACCTAGCTAGCACCAAGTCTGTATAGTTCTCCTTTGCGAAATGAAGAGCAAACTAGCCTCTGGGTAAAACTTGCACCTCAGGTAATTCCTTGAGAACCCCTCCCAAAATTTCCTTTACCCATTGGGTGAGTCTAGTCGCCGAATACGCCCTCCCGCGGACATGCCCAACAAGTATGGTACTCGCCATAATAGCTACTTCCCCGATAGTAGAGGTATCTCCAAAATGAATCGAGATGTCCCTTGTCAATCGCTTTAACACACTTGGTTCTTTTCTTCCCAGTACGCGATGCAGATGGGTGATCCACTAATGGGTCCGGGGAACCTTCCAAATGAATCGATTTTGAAGGTCTAACCCTAACAGCAGGGGTCTCAAAATAGCCCGAGGGCGAGTGAAGGGAGACAGAGGGAGCTGCGGCTACTGAAATAGGAGGACCTAAAGATGTCGCGGCGAAGAAGGTTGTATTGTGCAGATGAGGACCAAAATATGGCAATGGAGGGATAACGGTTGACAGAAAATGAAGGGTCCTAGGGGACAGAGGGGGGAGGTCCAAGGCAGGAGAACCCCGGGGAGAATTTCCGGCTGATGGCTGAGCAGAGCTATGTACCGGAAGGGTTACCACCGGAGAAGGTATATGTGGTTGACTAGGGCCATGTCTGTAGATGAAAAGTTGGGGTGCCCAAATATCACCTGTTCAGGATGCGAATCTATTAAATAATCTACAACCTCCTCCATTTCCATAGCTTCACCCATTTTAACTGAATTAATCCTGAAAGCAACAGATGGTCCTAAAAAACTAGGCCGGGTAACAGATAGGAATAGGTTGCGAGATGAGAGGTAACAGGATCAGTGAAAGGGTTAACCAAAACCCTTACGGTCTACCGCGGAGCCCATCAGAGCCATCCCATCCTTTAATTTATCTTTGAATATCTCAGATGTTTTTATTTATATGAGTATATAATTTGATAATTAGTTCTAGGTGGGTTGTTGTGGTTCTATGGTGGGTTGGTACTGTGACTGGTGTGGAAGGTTTTTTTACTTCAACTAGTCAATAACTTAGTATTTCAAATCCTTGGTGAGTTTCAAGATTCCATGTCAAGGAGGCAGAGTGAGGCATGGGATTGATGAGTGAGCAAAATCTAGCTGGAATTAGGAGGACATTAGCTAGGGTGAGGCTCTAGATCCCAACACGCCTGTTAATACACCTTGTTTTAATGAGCTTACTCTTAGTAAAAAAAGCTTTGTTTCTAGCTCAGATATCTTAAGATGCTTCTGGAACAACTCAAAAGAGATAGGCATGATGACCGAAACTTGACCATAATATTCATGAATGATATCTAAAGGAACTAGTGGCACATGCAGGACATATTAGTGAATTTCACAAAGAGGTTAGATCCAATCACATTCGGAGAAATGTTCACTACAACTTTCAGCCTCGACCACCACCTAGTTCACAACTGAAGAATATTTCTCTCGTAACTTCCTATTATACATAATGACTCTTGGTTGTGTAAGGTTTTATGATTCCATCGACCTCTTCATTATGGGACAGTCAAGAATTTTTGGTTATTTGTAATTTTTTTGGTAATTACTTATTTGCCAATACATATTGTAAGAGTGAGGTTGTAGGACTTTGATAAGTTGTTCCCAATTTTGTAATCTTTTAGCATAAATGAAAATCCTAGATTAACTAGAAACAATGATGCTGAAACACTCATGCTAAACACATGAAGGAACAACACCATGAACGAACATATCAACTTGGGAATCCACCATAATATGAATATGGCTAATATCAGTGCAAGTTACACACTAAAACAGCGACCAATTGTTAACCGCTTGATCGAATAGTACCAAGATGGGCCTGCACTAGTAGATGAAGACCTTAATACCCACTACATGTGAACAATCTAACATGAGATTCTAGGTAATGGAGAAGACATACCATTACAACAAAGAACAGGTAACACATACATGTTGTTTGTGCTCCTTTCACCGAATAGATTGACTAACATTTTAAGTGTTTGGATTACATGCAAAGTTCATCATCATACTTGGTTTTCTGATTTAAATCTTGCACATAAGAAATCTAGGAAGATTCACTTGCGCATTGACTTCAAAAAATTGAACCCTTCCCAGAGTAAAAACAATTACCCCGTGTCATCATTCGAGCCCATGTTGCACACAATACCTGAAACAATGGTGTTGTCTTCACTTGAAGGTATTCTGGAATGCCACCAGGTTCCAGTAGTGGAGCCCAGTGGACTAAAACTGGTCCACAAGAAACTTGGCTCACACATGTATCATGTGCAATCACTTGACAGGAGGATCGATAATCTTCTTGTCAATGACCAAGTTCTCTAACATTAGTTTTAGTAGGTCAGGCCGTGCTCGTTCCATGTACATAGTCTGCTTGTTGCTCGTTGTTTCATTTGGTTTGTTTTTCTTATTATCTTCACTTTCATTTTTTCTTACTACTTTTTGTTCGTGTTCATTTTGTTTGTTTGATATATTACTATTTTTGTTTCTAGAAATAAGTGTTGCCAACTAGTACATTCTAGCTTTTGAATAGAGTATGTGGCTGAAATTTGAAGAGACTTGTGACACTACAACACTTGGCCAGTCTTGTGTCCATTTTCCCTGTGCTTGGTTACAACCTTTGGTCGATGAAGTCTTGATAGGAAATACAAACTGTTTGTAAGGGAAGCTTTGTTCCAACCATGAACCTATGTCCACACTGAGAAGCCCCATGCCTATACTGAGCCTTTTTCTCCATGTGTTGAAGCTAATCCAAATAGTAGAAACGAAGAAGGGGAAAAATCTAAACGAACAAACCTATGTTAGAGGTGTTAAATGCTTCTCTGAAGGAAGAACCTCTGCTGCTCTCAATAAGTTGGGATCCCTATTCCACCCCAAAATAAATAAATTCCTATGCATAGTTCCCTTAAAAAATACAAAGGCAAAAGAAGAGAAAGGCTTCTTGTGTAGAGAGGTGAAGCATGCAACTCCACCGGGGTATTGATCAGGCTCACTGGTAGTGGAGCATTGTGGGTGTTCCTGCGTGACTCCTCTAGGGTACTGTGCAGGCCTGTTGGCAGTGGAGAAACACTAGAAATGAAAACTTATACTCTAAAAATCTTCAACTTGTGAGCTAAAATACCCTTCTCGGATTCGAAACACTGATATCTAAGCTGAAATTTTTGTGTTTGGCTAAGTTGGAAAAGGGTGTTTGGCTGAGTTGGAAAAGGGTGAACCATGTATGTCCATGGGGTAAGTGAGGAAAATAAGGTAATCTACACAATGATTCAATACTCCCCGAAGGACCAAGGCCTTGTGCTAGCAATGAAATGAAACAAAGAAGTTGGAGTTCTACTAGTGTGTCGCCAAGTGTTGTAGCGGCTACAACCACCCTCCAAAATTTTGGCATGCACCAATTTTAGAGCATCCCTTGAAGAGTTTCACTTGATGACTGCACACACCCGAGTTCACTTCGTGAGCTCATGTGAGTCTTTACATTTTCCTTGTTTGTTTATTAAACTCAAGTCTCTGCATGTTGATGTTTAAGTCATGCTTGCGACCGTGTTCTGGTTATGCTCAAAGTCTCTTCTTTGTATGTGTTTTTTTTGTTCGCCATGAAAGCATCTGTCATACTCACACACAGAGTCACATTCACTATCACGCAAGCGTCATCTCGATCATGAACGATCAATCACGAGTGTTGCGCTTATCGCTTGTACCATCAGTTAGTCATGTTGAACATGTATGTTTGGATGGTTTGGTCATTTTGTCGTCAAGTCATGTGAGTGTGTGTTCACATGATCACATATGAATCTTTCGAATATTCACACACTTAGTCATTTTTGTTGAAGTTCTGATGACCAGAATCCTCACAGATAACCGGACCATCACCCTTCTTTTGACTTGATCGACTGTAAACCAAAACAACGCAGAAGCACCAAGCTAGTTCTTTCAAGCTGTGCTAACTGCAAGAAACTCAAACAATACTCATGTTGGCCACCTAAACAGTCGACTAACTGTTCATCTTAGAAATTGTGCAGTGCTCATGAGTAGGCCTCCTGCTGTCCATTAGTCATGTCAGCTCAAAAATTATGCAGAGATGATTAACAGGTTGGCCTCCTCACCTTAGTGCGGTTTTTCCAGCCAACAGCCCCCAGCAGCAGACTGCATGTTCCCTCCAAGAATTGCACAGTTTCTGCTCCCAGTGACTGAGCATCCAACTGGAAGTTTCCTCTGGGAATTGCGTAGTTCTGGCTGCCAGTGACCCCAGGAGCTAACTGGAAGTTTCCTCTGGGAATTGCGCAATTGTAGCTTCTAGTGACCCTAGCAACCAACTGGCATTTCCCTCTAGGAATTGCACAGTTCTAGTTGCTAGTGACCCTATCAGCCAACTGGAAGTTCGCTCTGGGAATTGCACATTTATGGTTGCTAGTGACCCCAGTAGCCAACTAGAAGTTCCCTTTGGAGATTATGTAGTTCTGGTTGCTAGTGATCCCAGCAGCCAACTGGTAGTTCCATCTGAGAATTGAGCAGTTTTGGCTACTAGTGACGAGCAGCCAACTGGCAGTTACCTCTAGGAATTGCATAGTTCTGGCTGCCTGTCTCCTGGGTAGTTCCCTAGAAAAATTGCGCGATCCCTACCTGCTGACCCTTCATGCAGCTTGGCTTGTTCCTTTCGAAAATTGCACAAATTTGGTTGTCCATCCCCTGCTAATTGTTCGTTTCGAAAAGTGCATAGAGAATTCTTGCCCTTTCCTCCTGCAGCCTAGATCGTCCCTCCCAAAATTTGCACAATTTGGCCTCCTAGTCGAGCTAGACCTTGCAGACAATCACTGTCAACTTAGATTGTCTATCTCCATCCCTCAACGACTCTTGCATAGTTTTCATCACCAGCTTCCCAGAGCCATAATCCCACATCACAACCTGGTTGCTCCTCCTGGTCACCCACATTCGAATGATCATGTTTCATGGTAGACTAGGAGGTTTTTGATTTGATGTCTTCTTGTCATAAGTGACTGCAGGTATAGGTAGACAAACAAACATGTCAAGATGGTGAACGAGATGAATGAAGGGAGCACATGCAAATGGACAAGTTCCCAAATGAACGAACAAACAAATCATGTGAAGTGAATGAACACAACGAACATGCACCTTCAAAAACAATTAAGCCTGTCAAGCCTTCCAACATGAAAGCAAGGAACAACATGCTAAAGCTTCATCGAGTGAAACAAGGACCATCGAAGACTCCACACACTTCGACGTGTAGAGGTGAAGCTATGATACACCATGAAGACATCCATCACTCAGCAGCACTGCAACTTGACATGCACCCCAACAGTAGCACGAATGTACCACCATTGTCATGTCAGGTCAAGTCGAGTCAAGTCATGAGTCATGTTGTCCACATCTCCAATATGGGCTTGTTGTCAATCAATGTGATGTAATGTGGAAGTCCAAGAGACCCAGTTGATGAACATAGAGTCATGTAAGTTGGAAAGTCATGGAAGTCGAACAGTCATGAGGGTAGTCGAATAGCCACAAGGGTCAGTTTCACCCTTGGCTATAAATACCGCCTCATTTATACATGAAAGGAATTTTCACCTCAGATCCTCCCATATAACCAAGAGATTCTGTAATATTTTCTTTGAGGAGTAAGTAGTGGCTCCAATGCCTTGTTGACGAGGTTAGTGATGTATGGTCTAACAATGTGTCATGGAACTTTCGCTTAATTCAGAAGCATGTTAACAGGCTAACACATTTTCACACATGTATTGTATTTGTTGTAAGACCGATCATTAACACTTGCAATGCATGTTTCTTTAACCATGTGTTCTACATCTAAACTGATTCATTTTCTTGTAATACTTAAACTACTAACGGAAATGTGTTGTATATGATGTTAATGTTGTCCCGACTGCATCGATTGCTCTACTGTAAATCATACAATCCTCTCACATGAACCTTGTTGTAACAACCATCGCACTCATATCGAACTAATCTATGAGTATTGTACGTGTTATCTTACCTTATATGTTGTGACTACTGTATTCGAGTGGACTGCTCCGCCGAAAGCTGTGTATGTACTTTTATGTTGTGTGTTCCTAACCGAGTTGGGATTGATCCCTTTCAACTTGGAACTCACCTTCACTCTCTTCCCCTCATAGTGAAAGAACCATTTACACAAGTACACTTACACTTACCAGGCACATGAACCTCACTTCCCAAAGAAAAAGCAGATCACTCTCTTGTGCTAACAAGCAAGAGTTGAAGCAAATCCTTAAGACAATGGCAATCGAGCCATCATATCGGATGGTACTCCCACACCAAACAGTGTGAGGTCTAGTTGGGGCTTCGTATTGAGGTGATCCCTTGAATTTTGGCGGCTCCAGCATCGTCAACAGGTCTCAAAACAGCTCCAGAAGTTTAGTACTCAGACATTTGTCAAAAATATTAAACTATGCTACAACTAAGGTAACTGAAAAACTAAAAGAGATAGTGGTGGGGGTCTATTGATGGTGTTGGACCCACCAACATTTAGGGGATCTCCCTAGTATGAAGTCCGAACTAGACCTCACATAATTTTGTGTAGGAGTCCCATCAGGTATGATGGCCTGGTTTCCATTATGTTAAAGATATGCCTTAGCTCTTTCTTGTTAGCACCTGAGAGTGGTTTTATTTGTCTTCAAACAACAAGGTTCGTGTGCCTAGTGAGTGCTTAGTGTCACTTGTTTTAAATTTCTTTCACTACAGAGAGAGAGGTAGGAAGTGAGTCTCAGGTTGAAAGGGCATAGTCCCAAATCTGCTAGAGACACGCAACACAACATGACATGCACAACTACTGGTGGTGTAGTCCACATGAATGCCGCATTTACAAATAGAAGGTGAACATATGGCATGTAAAACACCCAACGGGATAGTCCACACAAGTGCGACAGACATTATAACAAGTTTACAAGAATGAATCTGTCGAGTGTCCAACGAGATAGCCCACACAAGTGAGACATCGTTAGCAATTGATCCAACACATTTCCAACATTATATCTATTAAAACAAATGAAATAGTTTAGTTGTTTTAATACAAGTTAAAGCAACATGCATTACAAGCATCCAAAGAATAGTCTTACAAACGAATAAACTACATGTGTGAAAACGTGCTGGCTTGTTAACAAGATTATGAATTAAGTGAAAGTTCCAAGACACATCTGTACACCATTACATCACTAACCTCAATACCAGGGCATTGGAGCCACTCCTCGCTCCTCAAAGAAAATATTACATACTCTCAAGGCTTTGTGGGAGAAGCCAAGGTGAAAAGTCTTTTGCATTTACAAACGAGGGGTATATATATCCAATGGTGACACTGACCCTTGTGACTATTCAAATTCCCTCGTGATAGTTTGACTTACATGACTCTTCAACTTTACATGTCTCTTCATATTTACATGTGAGTCTCTTGGACTTCCACGTTACATTAAATTGACTACAACAGTATTGCCCACAGTAGTGATGTGGTCGAGATGACTCATGACACGACTCGACACGATAATGCTGGTATGTTCATGCTAGTGGTGGTGTTCATGTCGAGTTGCAGTGTTATTGAGTGATTAATGTGCTCTTGGTGTATCATAGCTTCACCTCTGCATGGCAAGGTGTGCAGAGTCTTCGATGGTCTTGGTTTTCGCTTGATGTTTGCATGTGCATGTCTCTCCTTCGCTTGTACTTGGCATGCTCCATGTGTTCTTCCGTTCATGAACAAATATCCTTGCATGCGCTCCTTATTCATCCCGTTTTTCATCGTGAATGTCTCATCCATGTACCCATATTTGCAATCTCTCATGAAAAGATGACATCAAATCCAAAAATATTCTAGTCTACCATGATGCATTATCTTTCACTTTCTGATGCAAGTGACCGGGAGAGAGGAAAAGGCTCTGAAATTGCGCAGAGCACATTTCAGGTTGGGATGCGGGCTACAGGCACTCTCAGTGAAAATTACGCAAATGTCACTAGGAGGCTAAGATCGGCAATCCGAAACAATAATGGTTGTCTGTGGGATCTAACTCAGCTGCAAGGAAAATCTACGTAATTTTCCCGGGGAGATAGTGCAGGGAGCAAGGGGAGACTGGCAATGAAATTTGTGCAATTTCTCCGAGGAGGTTGGCCGCAGGCTACGGGAGGTTGCTGGCCAAAACTAAGCAGAGCTGGGATCCTAGCGTGTTGGACATCCCTACACAATTTTTGGGCTGAGTGATATGCTAGGCAACTGGGAGATTGGACATGAAAACTGTGTAGTTTTCAGGAGGAGAAATAGGCAGGCTGTCGGGGTGACTAGCTGAGAAAATTGTGCAATCTTTTAGGGCAGTGTAGTGACAGGTAGTGGGTGTCTATCCAACATGTCTGCGCAATTTCATCATTCAATGGAAGTGGGCATGGTTGGTAGCTTCTGCGCAATTTTTTGGAGGAGTGAGCCTGGGGTCATTGCCTGGTCAAAATCTGTAGTTGACTAGGTGGAGGCTTCATGGATCTGGTTACGAGCAACGCAGATTGGTATGACTATTTGAGCAATGTCTGTGTTGTTCTAGGTGACAATCAGTTGGGTCATTTCTAAGATTTTGTAGCGCATACTACCTGGGAGACAACCTCAAGATCTGTGTAATTCTGGGCAGAAATACATGATCACTGAGGGCTGAAACTGCACAATATAGCTCAATGAAGGTCTAGTTGTTGGGGAGTGGTTCGGTCGACAGAGCTTCAAGAAAATGACTAAGTGTGTGAGTGAGTGAGCTTGTGCATACATGACAGTGTGAACACACACTCAACATGACTTGCCAACAAGACAACTGAAACCAACAAGACAACATGCTCAGTGTGACTAATTGTGGGAATGTCAAATGGTGAAAGCGACAAGTGCAACACTTTGGATAGACATTTTAATGACCACAATGACACTTGCATGACAATACTTACAACATCGTGTGTGAGTGCGATAGATGTTTACATAGCGAACACAACTCAAACACAACCTTCAACATCACCAAAACGAGGTCGCAAGCATGACATAGCAATCAACATGTTGAAGACGATTGTTGGTCGAACAAGTGAAAAGGTAGAAAGACATGTAGAAGAAACACATAAAATGCCTTTTCATGTTTGCACACATGCATGTTACTAACGACATAATGATATGAAAATGAAAAGTAGTCCTCCAAACTCAACTAAGAGGTGTACTTTGAAATGTGTTCTTTACTTACCATACTTACCCTTAAGATGATCATGCATTCGATGAAGTTTGCATGTGGTCCTGACATTTTCCATTACTTAGTTCCTTCGCCCTCCTCAACTCCTTGGGAGTGATCTCAACATGTCACCTTTTCCTACAGTCATTGAGTGGTAGATATGTCCAATTTCAGTGAACAATGACTGCTGCTGGAATGAGGCCCTAGGAGGCCCATCTACATTGTTTCTGCATGCAAGACTGATAGGACAACTTGGAAAACATTACGCAGTTTTGAGGCTCAGGGCATTGATGCGGGACATTGATCCTGGCAGGAAACTTCTGCACAATTTCTGAGTGTAGTGCAGCTAGACTGCTCTTCGCATTTATGGAGAGAAGTGCTAGTTGCTTGACTATTTTGCGCATTTTTGGAGAGTAGTGCTAGCAGGGGTCTCTCTAGGCTATAATGTTTTAGCTGGTAGTTGTTGTTGATGTCTTTGCTAGCTATAGGATTTTAGCAAGCAAGGGAGGTTGGCGTCTCTATGCACTGTGGGGTTTCAACAGGCAAGGGAGGAAGCTTGATGGTTGCAGAAGCAAAGCGTAGTTCCAAGAAGCTAGATGAGGTTAGGTTACTTGAGAAAATGGCTAAGTGCGAGATCAATGAAACATATGTAAATATTGATAGGACTTGATTGTGATCGCATATGGATGCTTAGTGACACAACATAGACCATCCAGAATGCAAAACACATAATTTTCTTGATGAAACAACCTTCACGACAAGAGTGTGTGAAGGGAGTGTGAAACATGTCTATGTGATGACAACCACTCATGCATACATTCTTTCCCTTAAGGAAAAACAACATTCCCTTTGCATGACAAACAACAACCCCTATGACAAAAAATGACACATGATGCATAAAAATGAGAATGCAGATAGCTCCTAAGTTCAAGGAGGGAAGCTTGAAATCATGAGCTTACCAATAAGTGACCAAGGATTATCAGTTGTAGGATCGAAGGAAGGTTCCAAAATTTGCATGCGAACCAAAATTTTGGAGCTTGGTTATAGTCGCATGACACACTGGTAGAAATCTAGCTCTTCGTATGGACTGTGTTTCGTGAGAAGCGAGTCTAATCCTTCTAGAAGTATTGTTCAATTCTTTGATCATCATGGTTTCGACACTAGATTGGTTGAAAGATGTAGTCCCTACCATTCTCTTGATCATTCAGCACACATTCCAAGTCTAGTCAACTTAGTTATTTTGATTGGGGATGAGGTGTATACTGGTGCACAAGTAATATGAATGTCAGAGTTTAAGTTTCATCTCTGGTGTTTCTTTGCTGCTAATAGGCCTTGATAGTACTCCGACAGAGTCATGCAGGAACAAAAGCATCACTCTGTTGCCAGCGAACTTGGTCAGTACCTTGGTGGACTTACTTATATCACCTCTCTACACAGGAATCCTTTGTCTTTTTTCGCCTTATTCTTTTTTTTTTTTTTTTTCTCTTTTTTATTTCAAAAACTGTGCATATGCACTTATTTATTACAGAGGCAGAAGAGGGATCCTGAATTATTGAGAGAAGAAGAGGTTATTCCTTTAGAGAAGTATGTTATGTCTACCTATGACATACTTGTTAAGGTTTTCCCCCTCACCTTACTCTACCTGACTGAGTTTACAAAGGTTAACTCAAAACAACCAACTAGAGTAGGTGGTACTAGTTAGAGTGCAAGCATTGTGTTTTCACCAAGACTCACTCTCAACGTAATGTATTTTCCATCAAGGCATCATCAACTCAAGACAACAAGTTCTTCATAAAGAGAGAGGGCAACTGATAACTATATTTTGATAGTTGTACAAGTTCTCTTAGATTTTACCAGCTTGTCTCAAGAGCCAAACAACGGTTTCATGAGAGGCTAGCTTATGGGTACAAGCAAGAAAAGCAAAAAGAAATGATAGAAAAACAAGTAAGAAAAGCAACTAAGGAAGAAAACAAACATGCAAACCAGAAATAAAAGTAGAGCAAGTAGCAAGAACTACTCCTACCCTACATAAACAGTGCATGGGCCTACTCACGTGAAGTGATATTTTCAATGCAGCCACCGGCGCATTGGCTGGCCCATGTTGGTGAAGGCATGGTTAAGAAGAAAGATATGCATGTAAAGCAGTGAAAAAGAAAGACATATCAACAAAGACCAATATGCTTTGAGTTCTAAAACATTCATAGAATAGAAAAGAGCGAATGCACAAAAATAAACATTCTGCAGACATACCATGGTGTTGTGATGCACTATGTGTAGACAATAAACATACACACTCTTTGGACTGTGACATATGATTAGACATGAGAAAGACCAACAAATTTTGCTTCGCAAGCACGCTCGTTGTGTAAGATTCTTCCAAAGCTTGAGCAATGGGATCATGTGACTCGAGTGGAGGAAGTGAAATCTGGGTGTTTGGAACTAAACTCGGGAGAGTGAGGGCCTGACATAACCATCAGCCCAGGCTGAAGTCCTCAATATCCTACGAGGGTTCCACTCCATCAATGGTAGATCATCAGAGACCAGTGCCTTAGATAGATTAACATCAACTGAATCAACATCGTGATCGAATGAAGAAGTCCACAGATCACAACAACCATGATCAGAAAATTCGGGATGTTCGTCGGCATCCTCATGATTTGATGAATTATGCAGAAGGGTAGGTGAGAAGCAATGTTTCTCACCCTCTATGTTTTTAGAAATGATAGATGATAGATGGAACGAATTTTCAGAGGAAGATGCGTCCTCTCCATAATGTAATGACATATTGGCATTCGGTGTGTCTTGTGAACAATCAGAAGTAGAAACATCCGGAAATGAGTTTTCACAGGGAGGTTCAAAAGTGGCAGGATCATAAGGGATGCTAGCAGGAAACGTTTTAGGGGCTAATATTCGTAGGCGGGTTAATTTTCCATGTTTTGCCCCAAAAAATATTTGCTAATTTCCATTTTTTTCTAAAAATGATTTGCCCAAATTTTATAGTATAAAATTATTTACATTAAAATTGTCAAAATTTTACAAAAACTATTTAAAATCATTATAAATTTGAATATTTTTACAAAATTATCTTCAAACATTTCATACTTTTCATGTTAGCGACTAGTAAGATTCGCCAAGGTTTCTAAACTTTAAGATAAATTTGTATGCTTAAAATTTCCCCTGGATGCCAGGATAGAGAGGATGAAGCATGGATGGAAGGAACCCATCCTTCATTGTGTGTTCTTCTTTATATTCCTGCACACACTCATCATGAATTATAGTGGAGGTTGGCTACACAACACTGATTCCATCGACAACTTGATCCTCATTCACAACAAGTGTGGAGTCCAGAATGGAAGAACACAAGACAGTAAAATTTGGAGGATCAGCAGAGGGCAGGGCCAGAGGTTGAGGTAACAATTCCACATGACAATACGCAGGATTTCAAACCAAATCTGCGTAGATATCTAGAGCAGGTGGGGTAGGAGGATGTGACAATTCAATAGATGTGTGTGCATGTTATCCCACATCAATCTACGGGGTTGGAGCCATTTGATGAGGGGAAGGTGGAAAATCACTTATGATAGGAACTATGTCCGTTTGTGATTGCGCAGTTCCATCACTGTAGTATGCTGGGAAGGCTTCAAATGATTCTAATGATTGCAGATTTTCATATATGTAAAGAAGATAGTTAAATATTTCATCGAGGAATTCCCAATCAATTTCATATTTAGGAAATTAGTAAGTAATATTACAAAAGCATGTGTGAAATTGCTCAATGGATTCATCAGGTGCTTTCAGTAATTCCATAATTTATTTATTAAGTGCTTCACGGGAAAAATGATTGAAAGCATGGGTTATCTCAGTGAACAGATGGTGGAAAGAGTGAATATATTTTTTGGCCAACGTGACAAGCCATTCCAATGGGTGTCCACAAAGTGTGTATGCGAACAACGCACAAGTCATGTAATCTTTGTGGATTTCATTCCTTTCATTGAAGCCGACGATGCCAACTATGTGCCTAAGAACGGATGCTCCACTTTCACCATCGTATGTATTACGTGAAAATTCATTCCAGAAATCCTCCAGGATTTCAAAGTCATTTCCATAGGACATAAATTTCGGAGTACTAAGTGTAACATAAGACATGATAGATGTGAGAAGATTCAAAATAGACTTTGAGGACTCAACATGTCATCTCTCCCTCCTTCTAGTGCAATAAATGTTGACGGTGCTAGACCCACCAACATTCAGGGGATCTCCACGATATTAATTCCATCTAGACCTCACACCATTTGGTGTAGGAGTCCCATCCGATACGATGGCCCGATTGCCATTATATTAAAGGTATGCCTTAGATCTTGCTTGTTAGCACCTGAAAGTGGCTTTCTTTGTCTTCAAACAACAAGGTTCATGTGCCTGTTGAGTGCTTAGTGTCACTTGCGTCAATGTTATTTCACTGCAGAAGGAGAGGGTGGAAGTGAGTCTCAAGTTGAAATGGAATAGTCCCAACTTTGCTAGAGACACACACCACAATAGGACATGTGCAAATTCCAGCAGAGTAGTCTACACAGATGTGACAGTCACAAACACAAGGTGAAAATATAGCACATACAACACCCAACGAAATAGTCCACAGGAGTGCGACAGACATTATAACAAGTTTACAAGAATGAATCTATTGAGTTTTTGGAAGGATAGCGCACATGGTCGAGACAGTGTTAGCAATTGATACAAGACATTTCCAACAACATATGTACTAAAACAACCAAAATAGTTCAACTATCTTAATACAAGTTAAAGCAACATGCATTACAAGTGTCCAAAGAATAGTCTTACAAATGACTACAATACATGTGTGAAAACGTGTTAGCCTGTTAATAGGCTTCTGAATTAAGCGAAAGTTCCAAGACACATATGTACATGATTATACCACTAACCCTAATAGTGGGGCATTGGATCCACTTCTCGCTCCTGAAAGAAAAGATTACAGACTCTGAAGGCTATGTGAGAGGAGCCAAGGGTGGAACTGATAGTTGTGGTTGTTCAACTTCCATCATGACTATTTGACTTAAATGACTCTTCAAATTTACATGTGGGTCTCTTGGACTTCCACATTACATTACTCATGACATGACTCGACATGACAGTGATGGTATGTTCATGTCGAGCTACAGTGTTGCTGAGTGATGATTGTGCTCTTGGTGTATCATAGCTTCACCTGCACATGGCAAAGTGTGCGAAGTCTTCAATGGTCTTGGTGTTCACTTGATGTTTTCACGTTCATGTCTCTCCTTCGCTCGTACCTGACATACCCCATGTGTTCATACGTTTGTGAACAAATCTCCTTGTATGTGCTTCTTGTTCATCTTGTTCGTGAAAAAATATCCTTGCATGCGCTCCTTGTTCATCCCATTTGTCGTTGCGCCATGTCTCATCCATGTACCTGTATCTGCAATCTCTGATGATGAGACAACATCAAATATAGAAATATCATAGTCTACCATGATGCATTATCTTTCACTTTCGGATGGAGGTGATCGGGAGAGAGGACAAGGCTCTAAAATTTCACACAACACATTTGAGGCCAGGATGTAGGCTCCAAGCACTCTTAGTGAAAATTGCTTAGATGTCACTATGAGACTTATATGGGAAATACAGATTAGTAATGACTTTCCATACGATCTGACTTGGTTGGAGGGAAAATTCGCACAATTTTTCCAAGGAGACAGTGGAGGCAGTAAGGGGAGACTGGTAGTGAAAACTACAAAATTTCTCCAAGGAGGCTAGCAACAAAAGGTTGCTGGCAAAAACTATGTAGAGCTGGGAGGCTAGCTTGTTGGACATCCCTATGTAGTTTCTATGTTGAGCGGGATGTTAGGAAACTAGGAAACTGATCATGAAAAATGCACAGTTTTTAGGAGGAGCATCAGGTCGGCTATCAGGGTGGCTGGCTAAGAAAATTACACAATTTTTTAGGGCAGTGTAGTGACAGGCATTGGGTATCAGTCAAAGATATATGTGTAGTTTCATCAGTCAGTGGAAGCGGGCATGCGTAGCAGCATCTACACAATTTTTTGGAGGAGTGAGGCCCGGGGTCACTACCCGATCAAACTTTCTAGTTGACCAACTCAAGGCTTGATGGATCTGCTGGTGGGTAGTGTAGATTGTGATGAATCTCTGAGGAACTTCTGCGTTATTCCAGGTGACAATTAGTCAGATCAATTCCAGGATTACACAGTGTAGATTGCCTACGAGAGAACCTTAAGCTATGCACAATTCTGGGCAACAATACATGATCACTAAGGGCTGAAACGATGCAATGCAACTCTACAAAGGTTTGGATGTTAGGGTTTGGTCTGGTCGATGGAGCTTCATCATAATGACTAAGTGTGTGAGTGATGGAACTTGTGTATGCATGACCTTGCCAACACATACTCAACATGACTCATTGATAAGATACCTCGAACCAACAAGACAACATGCTCAGCGTGACTGACTGTGGGACTGTCAAATGGTCAAAGTGAGAAGTACGACACTTCAGATAGACATTCAGACGATAGCGATGAAACTTGCGTGAAATTACTTACAAGATCGTGTTTGACTACGATAGATGTTGACATAGTGAACACAACGCAAATACAACCTTCAACATCACCAAAACAAGGTCACAAGCATGATAGAGAAATCAACATGATGAAGACAACAGTTGGTAGAACAAGTGAAAAGGAAGAAAGACTTGTAGAAGAAACACATAAATTGACTTTTCATGTGTGCACACATGCATGTTACTGAGGACAAGATGATATGACAATTACAAGCAGCCACCTTGGGAGTTCCTCGGTCCTTCTCCTCAACTCCTTGGGAGTGATCTCATCATGTCACCTTTTCCTATAGTCACTGAGAGGTAGATCTGTGCAATTTCAGTGGATAGTGACTATTGCTGGAATGAGGCCCTGGGAGGCCCATCTGCATAGTTTCTTAATGCAAGATTAATAGGACAGCTTGGACAACACTGCACATTTTTTAGGCTTAGGGCATTGCTCTGGGACATGGGTCCTGGGAGGATAGCTCTGTGCAATTTCTAGATAAAGTGAAACTAGACTTCTCTACGCATTTCTAGATAGCAGTGTTGGTTGCCTGAACGTTTTAAGTTTATTTGGAGAGAATTGTTGCCTAGGGTCTTTGCGGGCTGCTGGGTTTCAGCAGGTAGTATTGGTTGGTGTCTTTGTGGGTTGTGGGGTTTCAACAGGAAAGGGAGGTTGGTGTCTCTGCACACTGTGAGGTTTCAGAAGGCAAGGGAGGAATCTTGATGGTTGCAGAATAAAAGCACACAGTTCAGGGAAGTTGGATGAGGCTAGTTTCCTAGGAAAAATGGCTTAGTGTGAAATCACTAAAACATATGTAAACATTGATAGGAGTTGATTATGATCACACACAGATTCTTAGTGACACAACATAGACCATCCAAAATGCATAAGAAATACTTTTCATGATGCAACAACCTTCATGACAAGAGTGCATGAAGTGAGTGTGAAACATGTCTATGTGATGACAACCACTCATGCACACATTCTTTCCCTTGAAGAAAAACAATATTTCCTTTGCATGAAAAATAACAACCCCTATTCCAGAAAATGACACATGCTCCATAAATATGAGAACATGGACAAATATTAGGTTCAAGGAGGGGATCTTGAAACCATGAAATTACCAATAAGTGACCAAGGATGATCGATCACAGGATCGAAGGTACGCTCATGAATTTGCATGCGAACCAAAATTCAGGTGGGTGGTTGTAGCCACTACAACCAGGTCCAAGTGGAATAGGCGAGTGGCCACAAATATCCACCTAGATCAATCCTCATCCCTTAGGAAGAAATGGTCCCCATTGCATTGAGTGCCTCCATGTATTACAGATCCAAATCTCACTATTATGGTTTGTGATGCTCCACTCATGGCTTAGGGCAACCCCTCCTTCCAGACCTGGTCCAAAATTTAAAAAACAGTGTTTTATCCCTTATACGAGACATTGCCCTAAGTTAAATGCGTGTATACATGGGTAGGCATATACCCAACCTGCGTATATGTATTAAAACACTTAAAAAAATATAAAAATCCTTATTTTCGGGTGGAGATTGCGAGTTTTACCTAATGATCACCTATTAGTGCTCGTGGCCCAACTGTTCCCAACCAACTCCCAACTAAAAAACTACTTTGGGAGAGGTATAAAAAGAACTCAAAGGGAAGGCCTAAGGGAGGAGAGAAGAAAGAGAAAGGTTATTATACTAAGATTTTTCCCCTGACCAGGTCTGAAGACCCTTGTGCCTTCTGCACTTCCCACATTTGTACATGAAACCCTTGTTTCCTTGTGTGTCGATGTTCATCCATTAGTTATGGCATCATGTAGTGAGTCATGGAAGGAGATATGCTAAAGGCTTGAGGCTGGATGGATCCGGAAGGAAGCTTTGCTTGGAGCCTACGAAAGGTTACTTAGGTGATATTATTCCTTTTGTACATTCTATTTGTCTATAATAAAGAAACATGTCTTGGTTCCTGATATAAATCTTCTTTATGTTTATGACGTTCATGTTGGAATTCATATGTGAATGGTTGTTTAAAGTTCACAACTAACTACCTTCCTTTATAACATGAAGATGATTTATTTATAAGTCTTTGTCCATATACTGCTGTGTTCTTTGGAATTGGTTGTTTTGTAGGACAAATGAGCGAAAGGGACTTGAAGAAGGGTTTGGACCCTAAAGGAACTTCTTGAATGTAGGACCTAAGGTACGCCCCTCTTACTATATAATTTACTTATAATATCATAATGGCTGTGTGAATGTGTGTTTCTCTGTTTAGACAACTTTTAGTCTAGTAGGGTTTCCACCCAAAAGCCCTAGGGGAACATTTCCCTCAACAGAATTAGCGACTCCGTTCGGGACAACACTTGTTGTTCCTAGTTTGGGTGTTTTTCAAGCCAATCAGGGCTCAGTTGCCTATTGGCTTGCTGTTACTGTCTAATCTGTTCTTGAATTCTAAGTTTTGCCAGTTTCTTCAGTTTGTTTTTTATTTTTCTTGAAATATTTCATATACGTTGTTTTTCTTAGTTACAGAAGCGTATATACGCATGTTTCCTTAAGACAACCCACGTATACACAGGTTTCCTCAGGCACAGTCGCGTACACACGCAATGTGTACATAAGTACAATCGCGTATATCTTGCAATTTTAAATATTTATAAATCTTTATGTCTCTGAAGGTTTGTCTGGTGGTTTGATTCAGTTTGAAATAGTCATTTTTCCAGTATCAGTTGTTTGTTTTACAGCAAGCGTCTTGCTCCAATTTCTCTCTGATTGTAAGGAGTATTGGTATTGTTTTTGTTTTTGCAAGCGTCATCATTTTTTGCTAAAGCACGCAAGATTTCTTGTTGGAATCTTGGCTGCTTTGATTTATCAGGGCAGAAAGATTGATCTCAATCTTTGTGTTGAATCTTGCTTTTGGTGACTTTTCGTTTGCTTAACAAAACCGCTTTTTGTGACCATCCACTTCTTTGTTTCATGAAAGTTGTTGATTGATACTTTCTTGAAATTTGTCTTTTTAATATTTTTTGGTCTTTGTTGCCAAAGCTTCCATTGCTGCTTTTGATTGTTAAAGAGCATATTTAAACACATTTATGTTTGTTGAGTTTTCATCCATTGCGTGGTGTCAACTTGCAAAAGTGATCGTTGCCTATTTTTCAATCACAAAGTTTCACTGTTGTTGAGAGCATTTTTGAAAAGACTCTTTTGTTGTTGCTTTGAAGAAAACTTTTTGAAAAACTTAGTTTTTCTTTCTTGAACTTGCTTTTCATTTGGTTTCCTTTTAGTGAATGAAAGTGCTTTATGTTTGTCTTGAGATTTTTTTTTAGTGTTTAGACGAAATGAATGGTAGCATCTCATATTCCATCTAGACATTTTAAGTGGCAAAATAAAAATTGATAATCAAGCAACTTTCATTTCTTGGTTTTAGAGTTGTTTTGAATCTTGCATGAGCATATATTTGTTGCATTAGGATAGATTTGAATATCTTTTTAGGCATACATAGCTTTGTTAACTTTTGTGAGTGTGAAGCGTGAATTAACGAAAAGAAAAGAAAAGTTTGTTTTATTAGAAGTTCCTTTGAACCCTATATAAATTGCTCTTCATCGAAAAGCAAAGACAAGTGCATATGCATATAGTTAGGTTTTTATTAATTTCTTCTGCGTCAAAAACACCACTAGTTTCACTTTCGTCATCCCGTGACTTAAAGAACAACCTATTTTAAAATCAAGCGCTAACTAAAATTCACTAAATTTTTTTCTTTTAAGTTAATAGACCAACAAGTTTTAGGATTTTAGGGCCTTGGATTAGGCGAGTGGAGAGTTAACTCTCCAAGGCCATTTAAACGTCAAACGTAGGAGTCTGAATAATGAGAGAAAATCCAATAGCGTTAGGAAGACCAGGAAAGCTCTAGATCTGGGAGTTAAGCATGAGGGTCTGTGAAGACAGGGAAGAGAGATACCCCTCTCCTACTTGTCCGAACTTACCTCACAACTGTTCCACCTGGCTTCTGCGATGAGTTGGTATCCATAGTTGCTACTCCTAGGGATATACATAGGTGGCAGTAGAGGGGAATCCCGTGGCACCTGAGGTCGATGTTGCATCACTCTCGATAGTACTACTGGAGGGCACCCTTGCAAAGCTTGGGGGCTTGCACCGGCCCAAGCTATTGTTAGGAGGTCAGCGTAACTTCCTCTGTTACCTTCGTTGATAGGCCTGGGCCCTCATCATCCCAGATTATCTTCAGAAGGCCCCTTAATTCACTTCTCGTATTTTGGTGTCCGGTCCTAATCACCCGGAGCGGAAATACTTGGAAGTTGTTTTACTGGATGTTATCTTTAGGGACTTTATAGTGTGTGCTCTGTGCTCTTAGTTGGCCTAGCTTTCAATTTTTGAGTCTTTAGTTAGATATGAAAAAAAAATTCAAAGTGGCTGACCGATCTCCTAGACGGTCTCAAAGACTTCATGGTCTTTAACCACCAAGTTTAGAGCCTTCTCCTAGAAGGCGCATAGGTAATTCTACTGGCGGGTTTCGTCCCATGGCAGTGGACGCATCGGGGATTGATCCTCCTCTCGGAGGCATTAGTATTCAAGCAAGGCTGGGTACTTCCACGGAACAAGAGAGGAACACTCCAGTTCTTTCTCGAGTTCGCTTACAAGCGGAGAATAATATAGAGGTAGAAGAACTTTCAGAGTCGTTAGCGCCTCCAAATTCTCCCCTATCATCTAGTCATCCAAACGTATTACAATATGTTGGAACTCTGACGCATAGACCGTCAAGTCCAGGTTACGCTACGCACTTACCTTCGATGACCACTACTGGAAGCATGGCTTCTACAAGTGCTACGACTGTGTAGACTCCAATATCTGTACAAGGGGGAGGAACTATTTCCATTCCCTCTGTTTCTTTATTCAGATCTTTTGCTAGCATGTCTTTAGTTGGGTCTACCTCCATTCCGTCCACGAGTGGAAATTCCCAAACCAACGCTTTTGGTTTTGGATTCTTCCCATTTGGCGCTCATTGACATGGTATTCCTTCAGTTCCGTTTGGTGCCGCCATGTCCATGATGAGTGGGTCGGCTTCATTCCAGGGTTTTCCTTTCAGAAGTGGTCATATACCACATTCCAACCAAACGATAGGATCCATGCCTTTTTCTTCTATAGGACAAAGCAGCAATCCTTTCCAAGGTTGGACTAACCCTGGGGTTAGTAGCGCAGGAACTGGGAATCCATTTTTCGGCCAATATGGGAAAAGGTCATACACGACAGTTAGTTCCTTTCATAGTATTCCTCCCTTAACTTTGGCTTGGAATCCGTATCAAGGGTTATCAACTCCTTATAATCCTTTAGGAGGAAACTTTGATAGTTATGGTGGATATGTGGTCGGAGTTGGTCAAACTCCGAATTTTGCTGGATCACAAGGCTTGCCTTTTGGTTCAGTGGGTTCTACTGGTTACTTCGAGCAGCCTGGTGCCTTCCAAAATCCAGGTCAATCTTTTTCAGAACTTTGGGAGTTCCGCCCAGTCTGGGTGGAATCCCCAAGGTCCTCCTAGGCTTCCATTTCTGGCAACATTGAACTTGCTAGATCTCTCTAAGTTAACAAACGATCCAATCAAGTACAATCCGGCCTGGCCTCTAGTCCCAACCAAACTCCCTTCAGACATTCCAAAATTCGAAGGGAAGAGTGGGGGGACCCAGGTGACCATGTAACCACATTCCATTTGTGGTGCTCATCTAACTCCCTTATCAATGACTTGATTAGGTTGAGACTCTTTCAACGCACCTTGACTGGTAATGCGACCAAATGGTATATAGAGTTGCCTTGGGGCAGCTTTACATGTTTCCTGACTTAGCCAATATTTTCTTAAATCATTTTCAGTTGCCTGTCCGGTATGATGCCGAAACCGAACTACTGACCACTTTTGGTCAGGATAAGGCAACTCACATTTCTGACCATATTCAGGAATGGAGATGGAGAAAGAGGCTCATTAAAGTCGATATCCCTCCGGAGTACTGTCTCGAGTGGTTTTTGAAATCTTTGATACCTGAGATCTCCAAGGATGTCTCCATGTCTGGAGTCTATTCTGAGGAGCAAGCCATTTTTAGGGCCCAACAATTAGAATTGATCTACTCTCAGTTTGGGATCCTACAAAAATACTTTCCAGATGCTTCTGGGTCTAAGGTTGACGTAGCTAAGTTGAAGCTAGGTCCACACGCGGATGGTATTGTTGGGTCGGTAGACACGAATACGGTGAACTTGTTGAACCAATTGCAGCAGTTGTCTTTACAAACTGCTTCTAACAACCAAGTCACATCGTCTAACCCTTCGGCTTCCCAAAACTCTTCAATTAATTTCGTCCAATCTGATAACCCCAAAGGAAATCAAAATTCCAATGGGAAAAAGAAAGGACGAGGTAAGAAAAAGAACCACGATGGGAAGCCCGATGCAAATAAATCAGGCAATAATACTTGTGGTGGTAGAAATGAGTCTAAAAAGAAAGTCAAGTTTCCATGCAAATTGTGCAGTGAAGACCATTTAACTCATCTTTGCCCCAAGAATTGAAGACACTCAGTGCTTGTTAGGGCATCAAGGGACTTCTAGTTCCCAAGTTGTGTTAACCAACCCTTTTCCCCAAGGGCAACAACTTCTTGCTGGCACGAGTTCAAACCCTGGAACCTCCGCAAGGGGCAACCAGGAAGGGGAAAAATCATCGAATGTTTTCATGATGGGTTCTAACGTCCATGTGGCTACTCGGTTATGTGATTATGGTGAAGCCGAAACTTCCAAGGACAAGACTATTCCTGGAAATACTGACCTTCATATTGAGCAACCCCCTCTTGACACTATACCACAGATACCGAAAGGTTCCGCTAAATGCGTGACTATTAATCCTAATGCTAGGGCCACCCATAATTACTCCATTGCGGAGGATCTAGCTCAGAGTCCGTGCGCTATGTCTGCTTTAGAGGTTCTCCAGTTGTTTCCAGCTCAGAGAAGTGCTTTACTTTCCGCGATTGGAGTAGTCGATCCAACTAACTCTTTAGTGCTCACTTTCGACATGTTAAATGTCAAAAAGCGACTCCCTCATCATATGGCTTTTCAAATAAAGTCTACATACCGGAAAATTAACATTTTTCGTACCGTTATCGATGAAGGAGCTTCCACGTGCGTCATGTCGATGTCATGTTGGAAGGCTATTGGATCTCCTTCAGTTGTTGCTTCACCTACCATCTTGATTGCATTTGATGGCCATTCTCATAACCCGCATGGGATTATCTCGGCCTTTCCTATATGTGTTGGGGGGAAGGTTGTTAATATTGAAGTAGAAGTCGTAGATGCTAACCTAGACTATAATCTCCTCTTAGGAAGGAATTGGGTATACGAAATGCAGGTCGTTGTTTTGACTCTGTTTCATGTCATTTGCTTTCCTCATGAGGGGAAAATTGTTAAGTTTGATCAATTGGATTATTTTCCAGTTGATCCTCAAGCAAGCTCTGACTCTACTGTTCCTTTAATGGATAACCCTCGTCTGCCTACTGAGAATTTAGGAGTAGGTATGTATTCCTCGTTGATGGGTACTTTTGAGTTTCCCTCTCCTATTGCTAAAATCAATGCCATTTCATCATCTAAGGAGTCTCCTGGAGAAGAGTTCTTCCAAACTCGTTATTTTTCAGACCCTTAGACCTTGCCTTCACCTACGACCACATTAGTTGAAGGACAGGGGAATGGAATGGCATTTCCTATATCTGCAGCTGAGCTTAGATATTAGTCTATCATCAATTCTGCAGACGGCCATTCTACTCCTTTTTCCGAAGAGGAGTTAGATGGCAATGTGGCCCCAGCTTGGAGCCTTGATTCTACCTCTTCTTTGGACTGCTTAGATTCAATTTTACCTTCTGAAGAAGAAATTCTCGAAGCAGTGATGGGTATAGATCGACCATGGGAAGATTTACACCATCGTTCATACTTTCTTCCTCCATTGCAAGAGGTAGAATCTAGATTCTCCGAGCTATGTACTAGTGATGTTTGTACAGTGTCAAATCCTTTGGCTCTAGCACACGTTTGTGCCGAAGGTAATATGTCGGTGATTTCAAAAACAACACCTATAAACATCTCTAGGGACCCTAACACAATCTAGAATATCTTCATCGGAATTGAGTGTTCCCCTGAAGAAATTCAAATTTACACCAACCTGTTCAAGGAATTTCGGGATGTATTTGCTTGGTCTTATGAAGAAATGCCTGGCATTGACCCATCTATAGTTCAACATGAGATCAAGACATATGAAAACGCCAAACCAGTTCGTCAAAGGCTTCAGCCGGTTAACCCTAGGAAAGCGGCAGCTATCAAAGCAGAAGTGGAGAAGCTGCTAAAGGCGGGTTTCACATACCCTGTTCCTCTTACTGATTGGGTTTCTAATCCAATCCCTGTGGAAAAAAAGCAAGGAACAATCCAAGTATGCATCGATTTTAGGGACCTAAACAAGGCTTGTCCCAAAGGTAATTACCCCACACCATTCATTGATCAGATTATCGACGAGTGTGCGGGTAATGAGATTTTTTCCTTCATGGATGGTTTTTCTGGTTATAATCAAATTTCTATCCGTCCTAAATATCAACACAAGATAGCCTTTATATGTCCCTGGGGTACCTTTGCATATAGAAAGATGCCTTTCGGTCTTAAAAATGTTGGAGCCAACTTTCAGCGGGCCATGTCATATGCTTTGCACGACATCAAACATGTCATCCAAGCGTACTTGGATGATCTCGCTGCTCATTCTTGAAAGAGAACTGATCACCCTAGTCACCTTTGAATGGTTTTTGAGTGATGTCGTTTTTATAAAATACGGTTGAATCCTAACAAGTGTGTTTTCACGGTTACGTCCGGGCAGTTGTTAGGGTTCATTGTGTCAAATGAAGGGATTCGGGTCGATCCCTTCAAGGTTGAGGCAATAGTTCAGTTGCCTCTCCCGTCCTCAATTCAAAAACTTCAAAGTCTTCAAGGGAAGGCTAATTTCTTAAGGCGGTTTATAACAAACTATGTTGAGATCACTAAAGGGTTCATGCATTTGCTACGGAACGGAGTTCCATTTGTATGGATTGACTTTGCGCAACGATCATTTGATGCTTTGAAAAAGGCACTAGTCTCTACCCCGCTTTTGAGTCCACCAGATTATGGGAGAGACTTCCTTTTATATATCGCTGCAGTAGAATCAACCATTGGTATGGTTCTCGTTCAGGAGGACGATGCTCTCACCAAGCATGTCATTTATTATTTGAACCGAGGCTTAATAGTTCCTGAACTTCGCTATTCTTCGGTTCAAAAATTGGCCTTGGCAGCTATCCATGCTGTCTAGTGGCTCTGTCATTACATCCTGCTGCGCAAAACTTTTATCTTAGTGGCAGTCAATCCATTTCAATTTGTCCTCATTAGGCGAGTGATTGGGGGAAAATAAAATAGATGGATAGTCATCTTGCAAGAATTTGATCTCGAGTTCTTGTCAGCCAAGTCTAAGAAATCCATGGTTTTCGCTGAGCTAATTTCTGAGCTTCCTTGTGGAGAGGATACTGTTTATGAGAAATTTTTCCCGACGAACATTTATTCCTCATCTCTTCACTCGACCGTTGGTATGGAGATATCATTGTCTATCTCCAGACTTCGAAGTTTCCCTCTACTTTCTCCAAGGATGAACGTTGAAAATTATGTCACCTGGCTAAAAATTATGTTATCATTGGTGATACCTTATACCGTTGAGGGATTGATTCAATCCTTCGGCGCTATTTAACCTTGGAGGAAGTAGAGTCAGTGCTAAATGATTGTCGCAGTGGAGCTTGTGGTGGTCATCTATCGAGGCTTGCTACAGCCCAGCGCATCTTATGTGCCGGCTATTTTTGGCCTTCACTTTTTAAAGACTGTGCGGAAGCGGTCAAATGATGTCACCCTTGTCAGATATTTACTCGAAAGATGCATGCTCATCCAGCTCCTCTTTTTCCCGTTGTCACCGTCAGTCCTTTTACTAAGTGGGCTATTGATTTTACAACTTGTAATCCGCCTTTAGCAGTGAATCACAAGTACATTATTGTGGCTATAGACTACTTTACGAAGTGGGTCGAGGCCATGCCCACTTATAAAAATGATAGTGACACGGCAGCATTGTTTCTTTTCAATCAGGTTATCTCAAGATTCAGTGTCCCGAGAGAGATTGTCAATAATCATGGCAGTCATTTCCAGAATCAACTGATCTCTGAATTGGCTCTTAAATTAGGTTTCCGGCAAGAGCATTCGTCTCCTTATTATCCTCAAGCCAATGGACAGGTCGAGGCAGTCAATAAAAATCTTAAGACAATACTCCAATGGAAAATCGACGAAAATCGGTCCAATTGGCACGTTATGTTGTATTCGGCTCTTTGGGCATACCGGAACTCCGTGAAGACTGCTACTGGTTTTACACTTTTTCAGTTAGTTTATGGGATGGAATCTATCTTTCTGATTGAATGTGAAATTCCATCTCTTAAGTTAGTTGTAGAGATCCTTCCAGAGACTTTGAGTCTCGAAGAGCACCTCCTCCACTTGGAACATCTCGATGAGAAGCATCGAGATGCCGCCACGATGAATGAGGCTCATAAGAAAAGGGTTAAAACGAAGTATGATAAATCTTTCCGTCCTCGAGTATTTTCTGAAGGTGACCTTGTATTGGTCTATGACCAAGATAAAGACACCTTGGGGGCAGGCAGGTTTAAGCTTATGTGGTACGGTCCTTTCATTATTAAATGAGTTTTAGAAAAAGGGTCATATGAGTTAATCGATTTTGAGGGAAACAAGCTGGCGGAGCCCTGAAATGGGCTCTACCTAAAGAAGTACTTTTCTTAAGTAGGAGTTAGGCAATGGCTTCTTTGTATATTATGTATATTTGTACATATATCATCAAGAGTTTTGTGATATAAACACTTTTTGGTCTGCTGTGGCAGGTGTTGATGGATGATTTGGTCTATTTTGGGTTCGCCAATGGTGCCAGTCGGCTCACTCGGAATCTCGCTTCCGCAGCTTGGGTACTCTATTATCCAACTGTTCAATTGATGGTATCAAGAGGCGTATGCATTGGTCCTTCTTCAAATAATATGGCTGAGTATACCACCGTTATTAATTTACTATCCGAGGCAATATCTCATGAGATCGACTCGTTGGTAGTTTATCTGGATTCTCAATTGATAGTGTCACAATTAAACAACATTTATCGGGTAAGGGATCCATGTTTATATCGCCAGTATTTAAGGGTGAGGTTGCTGCAAAGATCATTTTTTTATATTAATTATTTGCACATTCCAAGATCTCATAATTGGTTAGCTGATTCTATCGCTAATCAAGCATTAGACTCGCACATCAATCATTCATCACATTAAAATCAAGCATCAAAAAGTCAAACTGTATATATAATATATATATAATATATATATATATATATATATGTATGTATATCATCATAAAGCATCTCGAGCGTACATATGTTGTCCAAAAATATACAAAATTGGGACTCAAATGCCCATAATCATGCCCGACATATCTAATGCCCCGGCTCAGGATAAGCAGCCAAGTAGGTAACTATCGCATTGGCTACACGGTGAAAAGTGCAAACCTAGTCACGTGGCATGCCAACCACATGACGCTACATATCCTCAAGAAGATCCTCTATCACAGCCATTGGTACTCGGCAACTCAGTCTCGTCAAGTGTCGCTAGATGTTGTTTAGAGTTCTTTCTATCTCAATAGCCGCCTCTTCGGCTCCTCGGCCACGCCATCCATGCCGCGGGAATCCATCTGGTCATATCGGCCCAATATCTGGATCATGATCAATATATTAGTCATTTGAATCTCATCAAAAATATTTTTCAAAATGCATCATTATATTTGAAAAATCCAAAAAAATCATAAAATCAAAAAAATCTTACCAATCTCGCCCCATGCTGCGTTCGGCGGTAATGCTAGGTCAGGATCTCCTCGGAAATCTAGCCCAGCATAGGGGTAGCCATCTACGACGATGATCTGCTGATCCAACCAGGCGAAGAAATCATCATCGAAAGCAGTCCTTGGGACCTCCCCACCCCCCAGACGTTTCATCATATCAGCCCACTGGCCCATGCGTGGATCGCGTGGGGTGTTGATGGAAACTGCTACCCTCTCGAAAAAGAAAGTACACAGGATGGTCCCATAGCCAAAGTTCTTAGTCTGTCCCCTCTTGATAGAAGTGAGATGGCTCTTCATGTTGGCCAGAAGAGGAGTACACCAGTCGAACACAGTAGTGAGACAGTCAACTGCCACGCTCATGGTGAGCTGTGATGCCTGATGCAAAGAGGATGATCCATTCACTCGTGCTATGGTGAACAGGATTATCCTCAGAGATAAACTCACCACATGTGTAATGGAAATCTGGCTCCCAACCTTCTTGGGATGTCCCAGGAAATATATCTGTATGTAGTCCTCTATGACGAGACTGCTCCGTGTCCTGCCCCAGGAATTGACTACCTCTCCCCTTTGGGAAAGGCCCGTGATAAAATAAATATCGTCCACTTCTACCCTGAGTGGCATTTGATCAATCATGAAGGCTTCCTCCTCGATGTCCCAATAGTCAATGAGAATCTCAAGCAGTCGTACATTGGCTTTCATGTTCGGAAGTTTGAAGAATTTAAGCAAGGCACATCCCCGTAAGGCATCCCAAGCTTGAGGATAATTCATAACTTCATTATCCACCGCTGCATGCTCTCTTTCATGCCAAGTAACCGACATTCTGAGAAAAAAATGATTTCCAACCGTTAGTTTTTGTTTAAAATTGGTTGACGGCATATACGCGGGTTACTGTACACATAGTCGTGTATAGGCCCACGTGTACGCGGATTTCATATTACCAACCCGCGTATACACTGCGGTGAAATTTTGGACAAAAGTTCAATGGTGAAACATCAATTAAAAATCCTAAAACTAGTCACAATCAATTGCAAGCTAAGTATAAGTGTTACCTGGAGGATTTTGAAGAATTTGAAAGGTCGAATTTGGTATATGGGAAGTTTGCTCCTTTTGCTCCAAATCTTTGCTCTCCAACTCAAATGGTAAAAATGCTGAGTCCAAAATCATTTTTATAATTTTTGGAAATGCAATTTTTTTTTCAAAATTTTATTTTGTTTGGCCTCATGTGACTTTTAACTTGGGAACTTGGAATGTGGAGGATGGTTTGTTTTTCAGGACATTTTGTACGTTTTTCGACTATTTCAAGACGATTCCACGACTGCTGAACCGTCATGGCAAGTATCGTTTTGTCACTGGCATATAGGTTAGCGACACAATTTTTCCGTTGCATTATGCATGCTAACCTTCATTCGCTGATATATCTACCATAGGGTCGACCCCATCATGTTATGGTTCATAAGCCATCTTCACTCACCGATTTTTAAAATCATGACATGATGGTAGAGCCATCCTTTACATGGGCATCGTAGTTCGCACCTCACTGACATGTGTTGCCCATGATGCTCCAATTTGAGTAGGCTCGGGAGTCCTCTGTAGTCCCACCATGGCTTATGCTTTGAAGACGCATTCCTCTTAGCTTCTTCGCTTTGTTCTGGCCTTATACCCTAGAGGCTCCTTTGTGTTGAGTTGTACTACTGCATTGCATGTTGACCTCTTGCACCTTTTGGCCTAAAGCCAACTTCACTTCGACTCGTGTTTAAGCCAACTTTTGACCATGACGACTGCAAAATCAACCTCGCATACCTTTGACTTCTGCAGCTTGACACACCATGACCCATGGAAGGAACGTACCTTTGAGTGTCACTGACCAGTTTTCACATCTCTGCATTGAGCATAGGAATGTTCGATTCCCAGGAACTAGATCATCTGTTTCACCGACACTCGTTCTTTCCACTATACCATAGCATTCTTTTATTCTTTTTCAAGCTTAATAGAAAAAGACAAAAAAATTAAATATTCCAAAAAGAGTGCGAATGGGACAATATTTCCATTTATTGTTGGCAGCTAGATTCAGTCATGTCGCCCTTGAACAAAGCACTCAAAACAAAGTCTCCTCCATTTGGGCAGGATTTAGTTTGACTTAGGTATGCCTTAACCTTGTTATTGAGTCAATTCTCCCCCGATTGGTTATCTCTTCCAATCATATGGAGGGTTCTTTCGTGCCTCCTGCATGACGAACGTATACAGAGTCATCATATGCTGCCATATAGTCACATTGAGTCGTGCTTTTGTTCAAGGGAAGTTAGCCTGAGTCGGCCTCTCTGCGGTGTCTTTTGACTCATTTTTAAGTCGACCATCCCTAGTTGTCAATGTCATGTCTATTATCACATCAGTTATATTGGTCCTTTACTCGTGCTGGTTTGAGAAGGTCTCCATTGAATTCTTGTTGGCGAGTGTTTTCCTTATCGACGACGACATCTTACTCTGAGGACAGGCCTAGAGCTGCACCCTGGCCCTATTTTCATTATTGATAGGTCACCTTGCGCTCAACATCAATTAG
>APFE030036068.1:153646-176701 GCA_000404065.3 Pinus taeda
TGGTTGGTTCAAAGGGTTTCTGTCATGCGCTAGCCACATCTTGTGTATGTCGGAAACATACTTCGGTTGGGTTACTACATCTCTTTCGTCTGATTCCTTCCACATTATTGGCCTACGGGTTACACTCGCGCTAGATTGATGAAGGATGCCTTAATGCCTTCCTTCTAGTGGATCTTTCCCTATCGACTCCGACTCATTGCTCTGGGGTAAAGATCTAGAGTCCATTTGGTAGTACCTTGGGGTTTGCATTCATTAGTGGTAGATCCTTCACTATCGACAGTGGGAAACCATCATTGTCTCCTAATCGATAGATTCTTATAGGTGTTCGACTCCAGCTCATCTATTCGCACTTGTTGGATTGTACTGGGTACCTTGACGCTCATTATCATTATCGGTGAGTAGTCTCGCATTTGTTAATGGTATACATCAATGACTGGTAATCAAATGATTTCTCACATGGTCGAATTCAAATCATTTATTCCCATGGTGGTCGGTGAAGACCTCAGGTTGTATCAACATTCATTGGTTCACTTGACAGTTGCTCCTGTTGCTGCTAGTTGATACCACTCCACCTTATATGTTGCAGTGAGTCATGGCGACATTCTATATGCTGGCACCTAAGTTTGAAGTGTAGTACCATCCTTTTCCATCATGTTCAGTTGGTACCTTTTGGGATCAGTCTTTGATATCAATGATCCGTTGTATCTTTCAGCATTATTGACAGTCTTATATGTGATATTCAGACATGTACTTGTTCGATCATGATCAGATGATCCATTATGTATTTTCCAGTCATTTATAGTTGCATACTTAGTGGATCTGCTTATGCTTGATATGCGGACATGATTTTCTTTCTTTGAGCATGGGTATGCACGCCCCAGATAGTGTTTCTTTATGATTTCCTTTTGTGGCTTGGCAGGCTGAATTTTGGTGAAGTAGTCCTCGGTTTTTGGCAGATTTCCTTTCCATGTACTTGCTTAATACATTTCAGCCATCAGGTATCCCTTCTGACCTCATATATTAGGGGGCATCTGTTATAGCTCCAAATCTCACTATTATGGTTTGTGATGCTGCACTCATGGCCTAGGGCAACCCATCCTTCCAGACCTTGTCCAAAATTTAAAAAACAATGTTTTGTCCCTTATACGTGACATTGCCCTGAGTTAAACTCGTGTATACATGGGTAGGCATATACCCAAGCCGTGTATATGTATTAAAACACTTAAAAAAATAAAAACTCCCTATTTTCGGGTGGAGATCGCGGGTTTTCCTGCTAATCAGCTAATCAGCTATTAGTGCCCATGGCCCAACTGTTCCCAACCAACTCCCAACTAAAAAACTACTTTGGGAGAGGTATAAAAAGACCTCAAAGGGAAGGCCTAAGGGAGGAGAAAAGAGAGAGAAAGGTTATTATACTGATATTTTTCCCCTGACCAGGTCTGAAGACCCTTGTGCCTTCTGCACTTCCCACATTTGTATAGGAAACCCTTGTTTCCTTGTGTGTTGATGTTCATCCATTAGTTATGGCATCATGGAGTGAGTCATGGAAGGAGATATGCTAAAGTCTTGAGGCTGGACGGATCCGGAAGGAAGCTTTCCTTGGAGCCTGTGAAAGGTTACTCAGGTGATATTATTCCTTTTGTACATTCTATTTGTCTATAATAAAGAAACACATCTTGGTTCCTAATATAAGTCTTCTTTATGTTTATGACGTTCATGTTGGAATTCATATGTGAATGGTTGTTTAAAGTTCATAACTAAATACCTTCCTTTATAACATGAAGATGATTTCTTTATAAGTCTTTGTCCATATACTATTGTGTTCTTTGGAATTGGTTGTTTTGCAGGACAAAGGAGCGAAAGGGACTTGAAGAAGGGTTTGGACCGTAAAGGAACTCGAACGTAGGACCTAAGGTATGCCCCTCTTACTATAGAATTTGCTTATAATAGCATAATGGCTGTGTGAATGTGTGTTTCTCTGTTTAAACAACTTTCAGTCTGCTAGGGTTTCCACCCAAAAGCCCTAGGGGAACATTTGCCTCCACACCATGAGATGGGGAAGCTTATGCTAAGCTTGGTCCCTCATGAGCCACTTTCCTCGGTGCATGAGTTGGAAAACTTTGATAACTCTATATAGATGGATATTCTGCTAATGAGTGTTCTTAATTTGTATCCATAATCCATGCAGTTGTGGCCTGTTCCATGCAATTTGGGTTTGACTCTATTGGTATGAGTTGTTTTTCAATGTCTGATGTGTCTAGTAATTGTGGAAAGTATGGTCGAAGGTAGTCCACATTGAACACTAGGTGTAGGCCAAGGAATTGGGCAATGTTGAGCTTGAACGTATTGTCTCCCACATCTTTGGTAATGGTGCAAGGACAATATCAGAGTGGTGTGAAATTCTAATGGGCTCTAGTAAGGAACTATTTCTACAAATGCAACCAAACCTTGTTACCCACCTGAAACTTGTGTGGCACCCAATGTTGATCATGTCACTACTTGTACTTGGCATTTGACTTCTCTAAGATGTCTTGAACTTTGTGGTAGATGCGTTGAATAAATATGATCTGTTTATGATCCTCGTACAATACATGTGTGGTTGTGTCTTTGTAGTCGCATGAGGCATGAAAACATCAATCAAACACAATGGTTAAAATCCAGATCCACTTGAAAGGGACTGCGACTAGTTGATCTATGGAGAGCTTTGTTATAACTATGCTACACATAGGGAAGAATCTCATCCCAAGTTTGTGGATGATTGGAGTTTTACGTGCAGAGTATGTGCACTATCATCCTAATGATCACCTCCATTTGATCATCAGTCTGGGGATGGAAGGAAGTCGACTTGGTGAGCTGGGTGCCCAATAATGTCCATAGGCTCGACTACAATGTGATGAGGAACCTGCTATCCTGATCTAATATAATAGTCTGTGGGATCCAAAAATGTACCCACACTCATTCAAAATAGAGTTTGGTAGTGTCCTCTACAGTAATACTCTTCTTGCAGGCTGCCAATATAGCCATCCTAGAAAATCTATGCATGACCACAAATACACAGTCATTACCATGCTCGGTAGAAGCGAATCCAAACATGAAGTCCATGGAGATGGATTCCGACAGCTGGCTGGGAGTAGGAAGAGGAGTATACAGGCCTTGCTTCTTGATGGTTGGCTTGGCAATGCCACAGGCAGTGTAGGATTTGATATATTTCCCAACATTCCGTCATAGTTTTGGCCAAGAAAAGTACTTTTGTAGTACAATCACAATTTTCTCCACACGAAAGTGTCTTGCGACCTGACTGTAGTGTGCCTCCCAAATCAGCTTGGCATGCTTGCTTGAAGGAAAACAAAGGTGGCACAGGTAACATAATAATGTGTCCTGGAGGTGGAAATCAAGAACTTGCTTTCCATATACTAGAATATGGTATGTGGAGGTGAACATTGGACCATTTTTGTATAATTGCATCCATCTAGAAGTCTCGTGACCACAAGAGATGAGAATAATAGTCAGTGTTGAAACTGGGGGCTCACTGATGCATTCTGCAACATGATTGGTGTTTCCCTTTTAGTATTTAATGTTCAAGTGGAATTGTTCCAGATTTGTAGACCACTTCTGATGGTGATCATTTTGCAACTTCCCTTGTGTTTGTATAAACTGAAGAAGTTGGTGATTAGTGTGGATGATTGTCTCCTTCCCCATAATGTTATGCTTCCATTGTTAGTAGGCATGCACAATGGAATACATATCTTTATCATAGGTGGGGTTCTTTCAAATTTTATAGGGAAGCGTCTCACTATGATAGACCATTGGATGCCCATGCTAGATGAGGAATGCACCAATAGCATAGTCGAGGTGTCTGTCTCAATTTCAAATGGCTGTTGTAGGTTTGGCAATGTCAGTACCGGTGCAGAGAAAAGGCAGTGTTTCAACTAAATGAACACCTTCTATTGGGACTCAAAACAAGAAAACTTTTATTTCACCCTTCCCTCAGTGATCTGAATCAAAGGCCAAGTGATAAGGGAGAATCCTAACATGAACCTCTGATAAAACTTTCCAAGGCCCAAAAAGTTGTAAAGCTCTATTAGAGTGGTCGGGGTTGGCCAATCCTAAATTACTTGGATCTTAGTTGGATCCACATGCCCTCCATGCTCATCTATGATGTAACCTAGATATTAGACCTTGCTCATGCCAAAGGTGCATTTATCCAAGTTGGTACACAATTTGTGTTGTCGAAGGTTTTGAACGACCTGCCAAATGTGTTGCAAGTGTTCTTTCTAACTCTTTCTGAAGATGAGGATGTCATCCAAATAAACAAACAAAAATGAGTTGGTGAAAGGACACAATATATCATCCATTAGCCTCATAAAAGTAGGAGGGGCATTTTTCAACCCAAATGAAATAACCAACCATTCAAAATGGACTTCCTTGGATTTGAAGGTGATCTTCCATACATTTGTGGGCTCTATTTGAACCTGATGATAGCCAGACTTAAGATCAATCTTGTTGAAGTACTTGGCCCCCTTGATTTGGTCAAGAAGGTCATCAATCCATGGGATTGGATACATGTTCTTGATAATGATTTTGTTTAGTGCCTGATAATCAATGCAAATCCTTGAGGTCCCATCCTTCTTTTGTACAAGTATAATTGGGCTCTTAGAAGGTGAGGAAATTGGTTGGATGTGCCCTTTTTCCAAGAACTCTCGGATTTTCTGCTTGATCTATTCATTTTCCAGAATGGAGCAATGATATATCATCTCATTGGGTAGAAGTTCTTTGGGAGTCATATCAATCGAATGCCTGACATGAAAGTGCAAGGGTACCCCTGTGCATGAGGAAAGATGTACCTGTATTCTTCCATGACCATATCCACCTGCTTCTGCTGCATGGAGGAATCCTTCCCAGGGGCATGGATGTGGCTACCATCTTCCCCTTACTTTGAGAGTGAATAAGAAAGAAAAAAAATTCCCAGTCTCGGAGATGATCTTATTGCATTTCTTAGCAAAGATCAAAGAGATGGCAGTAGGCAGGGCTACCTCCGTTATCCTGTATAACTTATTACCTAAAAAAATAATAATAAAGTGAGGTCTAAACTCATATACAACTTTCTGTTTCAACAAGTACAGTTTTCCTAATAATACATCAGAAAATTCAAAAGGCGAAACATCACACAGTACCTCATCCATGAAGGGATTGATGTTGTAGGGAAGGTGACACTTTTGGATGATGCAAATATCTCTTCCTTGGTGAAGCCACCCGATGGTGTACGATTGTGGATGTGCTATAGTCGGTAGGCCTAGCCATTCATGACCTATGCTGAGATGAGGTTGTTTTGGTTCCCACTATCGATAATGAACTACAATGGAGAACCCTTCACCCACATCTAAGAGTGGAAGGGGCGTTCCCCCTCCTCTAGATCTTCATGCTTAATATTCTATATCTTGGTGGTGGCCAATATGGCATTGGGCTTTGCGTAAATGATTTGCTTCTCTTTGTAGTTCCCCTTCTTAGGTTCTAACTCAGATTTAAAACATGCATCTGATTCGGAAGCCTTTAGGTCAACCACTAGTGACTGCTTGGCCTGAAACTCACTTTTGTTGTGAGTGGAGCTCTTATGGAACTTACACCACTTTGCCATGTCCTTCTTTGTCTTCGTGGTGTTGTTCTTTACTTGCAACTTTGGTGGGTTATCCTAGTCACCCCACTTTGAGTTTTTCCTTTGCTCTATGATTTGGGGGTGCCTTTCCCTTGCTTCCGATTCATACATCCAAAGTCTTGATTTTTCTGTTTAAACTTCTGCTCAATCTTGATGGCATATCGTACGCCGTATCAAGTAAGGAGATGTCTAGGAACTCCATTTCATCAATGATGTACCTTTGTAGACAACAACGATACTTGATTACTAAATGCCTCTTAGAATCCTTGATACCCAACTTCGTGTGAAGGGTATGAAAAACATTTATGTATTTATCCTCATAGTTCTCGACAGGGTATTACTGCTCCTTGATGGCATCCGAGAATGAATTCCAGGTGGATGGGGCTGAAGATAGTGAGGGTGTAATTTCGTCCTTCTTCCCACAATAGGTTTTCCACGAGTTCTTGACATGGGGAGTGGCTTTGAGTAATGCAAAATTAATCTTTTCCTGCCTAGAAAAATCATGAACAAAAAAATATATTTCTAGAAAATTTAACCATCTATCTACCATGTCAGCATCTATCTTACCTTCAACTATGGGAATTTAAAAGTTAACGTGTACCTTGAAGGGTCTCGGGCTTCTAAAGTGGTTGTAGGAAGGAGATGCGTCACCTTTAAGTAGTCGTTGAACGGTTTGGGCAAAGTTTTCCATCATCGTGTTCCACTATCACTCGAGGGCTTCTTCGAGCAAGATTTTGAAAGGATACCCTGCCCCCTTGTATTTCTTCTCTTCCTCCATGGGAGGCCATCAGAGTTTGTGAGGTTGGTTTTGTAAAGGTTCAACCATTTTGAGCCCTAACTCCTTATATCCTGACCTCGTTGGAATCATGCAAAGAAAAACCGAGAAAGAGTAGACCGCTCTTATATCACTGATCCAAACTTAAACAGGAATGCAACAAATTACATATATAACCACAAATACAAATATGAAATAGAAATAACACTTCATTTCATTAATATCAAATACTGAAATAAGCTTACAAACAAAATGGAAATAAACTAGCTCGGGCGATGTTAACTTATCTCTCAAAAGATATGTGGCAGCTACATGCCCCTGAAGTATGCTATAATGAGGCTTAAAGGCCTATTTATTATTCAGAAACAATGGAGAACCCTAAATATCCAAAAACCTAACCCTAGAAGATGCGACGCTAAGACTATGGGCCCTGTTTGGGTAAATTGGTACATCAACTTCCCGGGTCATAACTTTCACATACGACCTCTATTTGACATGCACAATACCTCATTAGAAAGACCTATTTGAGGAATACAACTTTCACATGGCAATCATTACTCAAAGATTGATGTTTTCCCCGATTTTCTCAAAAAACATCGTTTGGGGCCTCAAAACAGCACCGGACGTTCAGACCCTGAAAAACTACCAAAAATAGTAAATTGTGCTACAACTGAGGAAACTGAAAATCTAAAATATGCAGTGGTGGGGTTCCAAGTGGAATAGGCAGGTGGCCACCAACATCCACCTCGTTCACAATACTAGATTTGACTTGTCTAGCTCCAGTTAAAGATATTATAATTCTAGATTATTAGTTTATAGATTTTGATTATGGTAACTAAATGCTACAAAATTATGGGAACCACAAACACTATTATTCTAGACATATGTAAAAATAACATAGATATATGTAAAAATAACATGGTATAAAATATAAAACAATATTAAACTTTTCATGAATAGTTTAGGTATAAATATTTTTTCTAATTTTAAGTGTAAATTATTGGGCCTCAAGAAATATTTTTTCTAGTAGACTTTTTTTTTTTAATCATTGATAAATAAAAAATAAGTATTCCCAATCAAAACCACATCCAACATAGAATCAAAACAATGAAGACAATTTAAAATTCATACACTTCTCTCCACCAACAAACTAAACAAATTATGACAATCAAAATATCTACCCAAAATTTGGAATTGGCCTCCTCTAACATGCTTAATATACACATATACACACATACACATATCTACACAGGTATATAATGATATTTAATATCACATCATTAAATTTATCTCTTTTTAGAGACTTGTGAAAATGTCAAAATTAAGCCAATCACGTAAAATCTCCACTTAATTTATAGCATTTTCATGAGACCAACAATACACATTTTCTTTCTAGAACTAACTCAAAGAAAAAATAGGACAAATCCAGAAACAACAAAAGAGAATGTCACAAAATCTAAACATAAACTACTAGTACAATCAACGTGTATGGAATATGGCATCAAGGCAAATAAGGAATAAGGAATTACTTTGCACAAAATGACGAATTAAGTAAATTGCATTGCATGCAACAATTCCTAGCTTCCTTGAATGGGAAAATTAACTCATGTAAAAGAACAATAATACAAACATGTAACAACATTAATAACATTTTTATGGAAAGTAGATTGAATGAGTATTACAACATAAGTAAATAATATGAAAATGACCATAAAAGTATCAAATCAAAATCCTTTTCAATAATAATGGAGAATCTTATTGCATAACAGAAAATATTTCTTGTAGTAGATTATTGGTTCAAACCTTTATGGATAATTTTATTTAAGCTAATTAATTTATATGGGGTTAAGTTATGCAGTTTAAATTAATTAATTTAAATATGATTAAATTAATTCAGCCTAGATCTATGTTAACCCCTATCTAGCAATCCATATGAGGGATCAAATCTCTTGAGATACAAACCTTTGTAGTGTGAAAATAGATTTGATCCCTCTGGATGCTTGGTAGATCCACAATTAGCATGGAACTAGGATTTAGAAAATTGAGTGAATTGTTATAATAGTTATATTCTAGAATTTGTTTATGTATATAATTTAACTATATACTCCTATGCAAAGATTTGCATGAATATTGTAGTTTCAATAATCTAGTGTAAGGATGTTTATATATCTATATACCTCTATGGAAGCTTTTGCATATAAACACTAGAGATTTAGTATTCTTGGATATGAATTTGCTACCTTGAAATTTGGTGATTTATTATGAAATTCAATTTTTATAAGTAAGAATTCATGAGTATGTGTGTGTGTGTGTAATTATTCTAGGTAAATAAATATTTACTTGCAATTTTGGAGTATCCCAAAATGCTTCTTTATCACAAGTAGTTGCCTTGATCTAGTAATTGGTTTTGTCTATTTCTTGGTTACCCATTTGTAATAGTTGTCAAAGTCCCTTTTCACTTTTATTCATTGCCATACGGAAAACCTATTTTTTGCAATTGTTGTTTTCAAACCATAGAACATGCAACCCCGAGATGGATATAATACTAGCAACTATGTTAGAGAAAAGAGGTCAAATTCATGGATTGCTTACTGATATTTTTCAAAACAACTCCAAGCTGTCCTCAATACAAATTGTAAAGAAGGAAGAGATGTAGGAGCTCAATTCATAGCCTATTCATCCAACTAAGAGTGACACATGCAATACTAGATCTAAATTGGGTAGCTCCATTTGAAGATATTACAACGTTAGATTATTAATCTTGTCTATTTTGATTATAGTAACCAAATTCTACATAATTATAGAAACTACAAATACTATACTTATAGACAATTCTAAATGTATGTAAAAAGAATATGGTATAAATTATCAAACAATAATAACCTTTCAATGAATAGTTTAATTAGAAACAATTTTCTAATTTTGTTTGTAAATTATTGGCCCTAAAGAACTGATTTTACTAATATTTTTATTTTTTTTTCATTTTTGAATAAAAGAATAAGTATTCCCAATCAAAAGTTTGCTACTTCATTATCTAACGTATAACTATAAAAAAATATGCAAATAATTTAAAACTTCATACACTCCTCTCCACCATACCTAAAATTTGGAATTGACCTGAGCCTCCACCATGCTTAATATGCATACATAAGCATATCTACAAAGTTATATAATGGCATTTAATATCACATTATTAATTTTTTCTCTTTCCTAAAGTATCTTTAGAGGCTTGTGAGAATGTCAAAATTGAGCCAATCATAGCAACTTTCCACTTAATCTATAGCACATTAATGAAGTCAATAACATAGATTTTCTTTCTTGAACCAACTCCCAAAAAAAAAGACAACCACAACAAAAGAGAATGTTAGAAAATCCAAAATATTAAGTATAGCTAAAATCAAAATCTATAAAAAATGACTAAATAAACCATAATGAATTACATGACATAAAATAAACATTTAAATGAATTACATATAATAAAAATTCCCAACTTCCTTAAATTCCAAAATTTACTCACACATCACACATAACCACATGTTACTTAATCCACAATATAAAAAAACAAGAATACAAACATGTCTCTAGAACTTATATTGAAAGTGTATTACCATATAAACAATTACTTTTAAAATGAGCATAAAAGTATACCAGCTAAAATCTTTTTCCATAATAATGGAGTCTCACGGTATCAAAAACAAAAGTTGCACAAACAAAAGGTTTAAATAATAATCTAATCGTATTAAAGACAAAAGTCACTCAAACTATCGAGCTTTAAATAATAAGAACTTTCCGTAAAACATCTTTTCTGAATTCCAATTATATAAAAAAAAACCATAATAACTTCTTTTCATAAATTTAAAATTTACATAAATCTAAATTAATTAATTTAATCATATTTATATTAAATAATTCACACCTCATAACTTAACCCCTATAAATTAATTAGTCTAAATAAGATTATGTATGAAAATTTGAACCAATAATCTACTTCAAAAAACTTGCATTCGTAAATCCATTAACAAAGCGTGCATTCGCTATCAATTCAAAACATTTAAATGCTGTAAAATAGGTTAACATTTCAAAACTTTTAGATGCTGTAAAACAACATTAAAAAGCAAAAGCGTATATAACATACTTTAATCAAGTAATAAGTTGAGTGGTGAAACCGACTGTTTGCATTTCGCCCGGATTATCTTGCATATTTTGAGTTTCATTCTACTCCTGCTCAGTCTTGTTCTCAATTCAAGGTATGAAAGCATTATATATATAATTTTCGCTGTAAGGCTCACAGAAAGTATCATTGAGAATGTAAACAGATAATTCAGACTACTTCGAGATATATATTCGAGTTTCAATAAATAATATTACTTTGAAATTATTTTCCTTCTTTCTTGAGTTTGAATAAAAAATCCATACTTTTATGGCAAAAAATTATAACTTAGTTTGAAATTCAAGGTATATTTATGTTTTATATTGTATTTATTTCCTTAACACAAAGCACGAAAATAAATCTATGATTCAGTTCCCTAACGTATCTATGATTCAGTTCCACCAGGTATCCCCTCACAGCTTACCTGAGCAGTCTCCTCACACCAACAACTCCTCGACACACAGCACTGCAAACAAACAAAACACTCGACAACAGTCTCCACGTTCTTCCCTGCAGCAGACCAATCTGACAGTGAGCAGGCACAAAACAGCCTCACCAATCTTCACACACACCATGTACTTCAGGAAGCCCGGCCACCTCATAATCTTCCTCAGCCACAACTCAAACCAAACTCTTCTCACTGCTCGCCTGAGCTCTGATACCATCACAGATTTATAAAGACTCAATCAAAGAGCATGATCATTGCATTCAACCTATGACAATCTATACAGAGGCTTAGCTGCAGAATCTACAGGGATTCCATTGAATGTCATTTACTGTCTAGCTATACTTGCTCACTAGTCGAAGCCTGATTAAAGAGAGGTTTTTTCTTAATATAATGTTGTAATCATTAGCAGGCATCTTACAATTTAGGTATTCTTGATTAAAGGGAGGTTTGTTAAAATATTAATCAAGCCATCTGTGACTGTGATTGTTGATATGACCGCTAGTCATCAATGGAAGTCTGCCGGGATAGAAATCCTGTAGATTCTCCTGTAAGTATACCAGTAAATAGAATTCCTGTAGATTCTCCCGTTGAGACGTTAATTTTTTCATCGACACCTATTTCTTTGCTTACATAATTTGAAAAATACAACTCTCTCAAATAAGAAATTTACATTCAAAGGTGCATCCACAGACCTGAAACGAAAGGTATGCCATTTCATGGTTTAGGTTCTGTTGTCTCCTTGCGAAGATTGATCGATCATGATCTATTTCTATAAGACTTGATAAAAGTCTTCAATTGGGCCAATATTGATGGAGCTGTATGCCAACTTTTCGTACAGCTATACAATTAATTTTGTCATTTTTTAATTATTATAATATAGGTTCTAAATATTAATCTCAATTACCGCCTTAAACATATTGACAAACAACATGGTTGCCCATTCAACTACTTCACGGTCCCCATTTTCTGTGTAGGCTGAGGAACTACAATACAAGAGTGTTTAGAGAATTAATGAATTTTGGTAAATATGTATGGGAAATCATTTATTTAGTTATTGTTATTCACACTCTACAACATTTGCAATTTCAGAAAACTATTTATTATGTAAAATGGCTCATATTGTGTATTAATGTTTTGCTTTGTCCTAAATTAATGAGAGAAAAGGTATGTTTTAGATAAATATAGATGTAAAAGTCATTTGAAAGGTGGAGCAATTGGAATGGAGTCAAGTGTGTAAAAATCATTTGCAACGGGGAGCAAGTAAAATGGAGTCAAGTGTGTAAGTGGAGAAAATATTGGAGGAAATATTGGCGGGGTAGTGAGAACAAGTTTTACAGAGAAGTACTCCACAACCCACTGCAGTAAGTTTTTTAATTTGTCATGCAAATGTATTTACATATGCTTCCACAACCCACTGCAGTAAGTTTTTTAATTTGTCATGCAAATGTATTTACATATGCTTCATAATATAATCCAAAGTTTGGTTTTTTGCGATGTTGCCTTAAACCTTCATCAATAAATTTAGTGCAACCATTTGGTTTTTACTCTGTTTTTTCGTGCCTTTTTTGTTTCAATTGTGCGCTTCGTTTCTGTTTCGATTAAGCCTTTGTGTAGTTTCTATGTGCTTGTCACAATTGCAGTTTTGACATGCCTCAACCAATTTCTGATCCAGACTCCTCTCCTCTACCCTGAGAAATTTTCTAACATGGTATTTGAGCCAGACTCCTCGCATCTACCGGTTCTCCTTTGCCCCTAGAAATTTTCTAACATGGTATCTGAGCCACTCATCTCCTATGTCCAAGAGAATTTTTCAAACATGGTATGAGGTTAAACTTTGTTAGTGTAAAAACAAGTGTTTTTACTAACAATTAAAAATTCTTTTGAGGGAAAATTTATTTTGAAGTGTATTTACCACCCGTAGAAAGTTTTTTTTTACACTAAAAAATGGCAGAATCAATCACAAGCTTGAGGATACACTAAAAAATGGCAACATAAAGCACAAGCTTAATTAATCCTTAGGTACCTCATTTAATGGAAAAAATTATGATTATTGGACTATTACAATTAAGGCCCTATTTTCCTCTCAAGACATTTGGGATTTGGTGGAGAATGGTTTTCAAGAACCAGTGGATTTAACAACATAAAATGCCTTGTCTCAAGAAGAAAGGGATTTGTTGAGGGACAACAGGGAGATGGATGCAAAAGCCCTCTTCTACATTTTTCAAGTAGTTCATGAAAGTATTTTCCCAAGGGTTACAACAGCAACAAAGTCGAAACAAGCATGGGACACCCTCGAAACAGCCTACCAAGGCATGGCAAAAGTAAAGACAACAAAACTACAAATGCTAAGGAGAGACTTTGAGACGCTTCGTATGAAAGAGTCTGAGAATGTAGACTCGTTTTTTACACATGTAATTGGACTAGTTACTCAAATCAGGTCTCATGTTGAGACACTTGAGGAAAAGAGAATAGTTGAGAAAGTTTTGAGAAGCCTGTTAGCAAGGTTTGATGCCATTTTTGTGGCCATAGAAGAGACAAATGATCTCTCATAGTTCTCAGTGGCTGATCTTCATGCATTATTGATTTCTCATGAACATAGACTGAATAGAGCAACAAGCTCCTCACTAGAGCATGCCTTCAAGACACAAGTTTCATTTGGTCAAGGTAGAGGGAGAGGAAGATCATATGCTAGAGGAAGAGGAAGAAGCCCGCACAGAGGTGGAAGAAGTAGCCTTTCAAGCTCAAGTGGAAGAGGCAGCAATCAAAACCCAAGTCAAGGCCCAAGCGAAAATCAAGCACAAGGTCAGAGGTATGATAAATCTCAAGTTCAATGTCATTACTGTAAAAAGTATGGTGATTATGAAAATGAATGTAGAAAGAAGCAATATGAGATTAGTAACAAACCAAGTGTAAATTTCACAAAAGAAAATCAGAACCATGATAACATGTTTTTAGCTTGTACTGTAGCACAAGAAAGGCAAAGTGATAAATTGTATCTAGATTTAGGGTGTAGCAACCACATATCCGACAATATAGAAATGTTTTCCAATCTAGATGAAAGTGTGAAATCTGAGCTAACATTAGAAACTGATAGCAAAGTCTTTGTCATGGGAAAATGAAGAGTTAATATCCTAACAAAGGAGGGGGAGAAGAAGTACATCTCAGTGTTTACTTTGTCCCTGGTTTGAAGCATAACCTCATAAGCATTGGACAACTCATGCAAAAGGGCTACAATGTCTTTTTCAAAAATGATGTGTGCACAATTTTGGAGAAGCCTCCAAGCAGAAAACTGATTGCAAAGGTTCAGATGACAAATAATAGAATGTTTCCCCTAAAGATAAGATTAGATTTGAAAGAAGAAGTTGCACAAGCACAACTACCAATGAACTCACAAGAGGATGGAAGAAAATATGTAGCTGTCACACAAGTGAACTATCAAGCAGAGGTCAAAGATGAAAATTGGTTATGGCATTTGAGATTTGGACATCTCAACTTTGGAGGTTTGAATATGCAGCATAGGAAAGGAATGGTGAAGGGGTTTCCGCTCATAGAAAAACATGACAGCCTATGTGAAGGATTTATCTTGGGAAAACAACATAGAGAGATATTTCCAGCAGGAAATTTAGTAAGGGCAAAGGTACCTTTGGATATTTTCCATTCAAATTTATGTGGACCAATGTAGACACCATTAATTGGTGGAAACCACTATTTATTGAGCTTCATAAATGACTACACAAGGAAGACATGGGTCTATCTCCTAAAACAGAAAAGTGAAGTGTTTGAGTGCTTTTGGCAATACAAGGCTCTTGTTGAAAAGCAATGTGGACACTACATCAAAGACTTCAAGACTGGCAGAGGTGGAGAATACATCTCAAATGAGTTCCTTCGATTTCGCAGGAAGCATGGAATTCATAAAAATTTACAACAAGGTATACACCTCAGCAAAATGGTGTCGTAGAAAGGAAGAGGAGGACCATTATAGAAATGGAAAGGAGTATGTTGAAGACAAATAATTTCCCAAATGATTATTGGGATAAATATGTCACTTGTGCAACATATATCATGAATAGTTGTCCAACCAAAAGTGTCAAGAATGTGGTTCCTGAAGAGGCATAGAGTGGAATAAATCATAGTGTCACTCACATGAGAGTCTTTCGATGTGTGGCATATGCACATGTCCCAGATGAGTTGAGGAAGAAGTTGGACAAGGGGGATAAATGCATATTTGTTGGATATAGTGATGAATCCAAGGCATACAAGTTTTACAATCCATCAACCAAGAAGGTCATAATCAGTAGAGATGTGCAGTTCATAGAAGAGGACACCTGGGATGGATGTTTAGAGAAGATAGTGAACATGAAAGCATGGATACCATATGAGCACAAAGAGGAATTGACAACAACATGCAGTTCCTCAACAATGACTCCCTCTACTCCTATTCAAGAGCAACAAAGCAGGAAGCAAGAAACACCATTAACAAATAATAGGAAAACATCGCTTAGTCAAGAGAGTGCTTATCCAAGCATGCCGTAAAGAGCAACACCAAGTTACATGTCAAGCCCATCTTCAGCAAGCACAAGAAGACCAAAATTCAAAAATTTAAATGAGATTTATGAGCAAGATGAAGTTGATAGTAGCATTGGTCTAAATTCCTTGTTTTCTTTGTTTTATCGTGTAGATGACCCAATCCATTTTGAAGATGTAGTCAAAGAAGAAAAATGGGTTGCAGAAATGGAGGAAGAAATAGAAACAATAGAAATGAATGACACATGGGAGCTAGTGGACCTTCTGCAAGGAAAATAAGTCATTGGAGTGAAGTAGGTTTATAAGACCAAGAAAAATGTCGACGGTAAGAATGAAAGGCATAAAAAAGGCTAGTTGTCAAAGGATACAAGCAACAACATGGAAGAGGTTATGCAAAGACGTTTGTGCCAGTCGTGAGGATGGAGACAGTGCATACAGTTGTGGTGATTATTGCGCAACATAAATGGAAAGTGTATCAAATGGACGTAAAATCAACGTTCTTGAATGGAGTGTTGAAAGAGGAAGTGTTTGTTGTGCAACCACCTGCTTTTAAGGTATAAGGCCAAGAAGGCAAAGTGTATCGGTTGAGGAAAGCTCTTTATGGGCTGAAGTAGACACTGCGTGCATGGTACAACAAGATAGATGCTTACTTATTGGACAAGGTTTCGACAAATGTGATAGTGAGCCTACTCTCTACATCAAAGAGAGTGATGGTAAGATTCTTATTGTTGTGTTATATGTAGATGATTTTATTTTTACAGGTAGTGATGATTTCCTCATCTCTAATTTCAAAGAAGTCATGAAGAGTGAATTTGAAATCACTGACTTGGGGTTGCTAAGATATTTTTTGGGAATAAAAGTGAAGCAAACCCAAAATGACGTTTTTATTTCTCAAGCAAAGTATGCGGAAGAAATTTTGGAGAGGTTTAATATGAATAATAACAAGCCCGCACCAACTCCAACTGTCATGGGGTTGAAGTTGAGCAAAGAAGATTGTAGCAACAATGTCAATATGACATTATACAAAAGGATGATAGGCAGCTTGACATATTTTACCTCCACTAGGCCAGATATAATGTATGTGATGAGTTTAGCGTCAAGGTTCATGGAGACACCCACGGAAACACATTGGAAAGCAACGAAAAGGATTCTAAGCTATGTCAATGGAACAAAACAGTATGGTATTCTGTACACTTCAACAGATGATTTCAGGTTGGCTAGCTACATTGACAATGATTGGGAAGGAAGTGTCAATGACATAAAAAGCATGCCACGATATGTTTTTCATTTGGGTTCCAGAGCCATTTCATGGGCCTCCAAGAAGTAGCCAATATTGTCACTATCGACAACATAAGCTGAATATGTCACCACAACAGTAGAAATGTGTCAAACAGTTTGGATAAAAAGGATGTCGAGGGATCTTGGCTACAACCAAGAGGGAATGGCAATTATTTTCTGTGACAACACTTCTGCAATGATCAAATTTTGTTGCAGCACTGTTGGTCACAAGAACAATTTGTTGATATTTTCACAAAGTCAATTGCACGTGAAAGTTTTGTTTATCTCAGAGACTGTTTCAGAATCTTCAATGGCAACATTTCTGATTAAGAGGGAGTGTTGGAAATATTATTCCCAACCACCGCCTTAAACACACTAAAAAACACCATGCTTGCCTAGTCAACTACTACAGGGTCACAATTTTGTGTGCAGGCAAAAGGAGTAAAGTCTGAGTAGAAGTACAATGTTGATCATTCCGCAACACAACAGAGATTTCAAGGCACTTAATGAATTGGGCATGCATTCACTTCGTGACTGTTATCCACACTCCACAACACCTTCATTCTGCAACACAGCAAAGAGTTTAAGGCACTCAATGAATTGGGCAAGCATTCACTCTGTGACTGTTATCCACACTCCACAACACCTCCAAGTTCAGAAAACCAATTCTTATGTAAAATCGCCCATACTGTGCATTAATGTTTTTCTACGTCATGAATTAATGAGTCAAAATGTATGTTTTCCATAAATATGGATGTAAAAGTCATTTGCAAGGTGGAGCAAGTAGAGAGGAGTTGATTGTGTAAGTCTGAGAGGTAGTGACAAGAAAATCATGGAGGAAATATTGGTGGGCTAGTGAAAACAAGTTTTACAGAGTTTTACAATTACTCTGCAATAGTCAAGCCAAACATTAAGTTTTTCTTGTGTTTTACTTGGAGCAAAAGTGTCCGAATTTTTCATGCAAATGTATTTACATATGCTTAATAATATAATCCAAAGTTTGGTTTGTTGCTATGGGGCCTTAAACCTTTATGAGTATATTTACCTCAACCATTTGGTTTTTGCTCTGTAATTTGTCTTGTGAATATATTTACATATGCTTAATAATATAATCCAAAGTTTGGTTTGTTGTTATGTGGCCTTAAACCTTTAATAGTAGATTTACCGCAACCATTTGGTTTTTACTCTGTTTTGTTGTGTGTTTAATTTTTGTTTCAATTAAGCATATGTGTAGTTGGGTTGTGCTTTCCACCCTACATATTTTCTCTTATTAAGTTGTAAAGGGCTTTTGGGCCAATCAAAGAATAAGAAAAAATGTAGATAATGTAGATAATGCCTAACCAGTAAAAAGTAGTTATACTTTTATTGATATTGAAACTGATCAAGTGCAAGGCAATGCAAAACCCCAAAATGCAAACTCTTTGCAAACTCTGAAACAATGCAAGGCAATGCAATACCCCCAAAATGCAAACTCTATGTAAACTTAATTTGGATGAGCATTATTAACAAAAACAATCATAAAAGATAATAGCAAGATATTTAAGCGAGAACATAATAGAAGCATCAAAATCCCTAACTCCACACAAGTTTACTAAAACCACTTGTAAAATCCACCACAAAAAAACTCTAAATATAATTTTAAAGAGAATAATCAATATATATCATAAATAACAATTATATCAAGATTGATCACCTTCACAGAAATACAATAACAAAAAAATGGCAAACATCCAAGCCCACAAGTATTCTTACAATATAATTTAACATCCAATTGATATAACTGGTATTTCATAAAAGCTCGACATCATAGTAATGAAATATCAAAACTCTTCAGCACAAAACAAAACCATTACACACAACTTTCAACATCACGTGAAAGACGCTTCCAAAACAAATTAACTCCAAACAAGGTAAGGGATTTAAACTTGAAGAACAACCAAGCAAATTCAATGCTATCACCTTAGGGGCAATTTACAACTACAACTATTGCCATTAAAGTGTAATAGCCCTTACAACCATCTTTCCTAAATTTACAAGCTAATCGGCACCACTACATTCACAAACTAGCGATCCCTAAAATTAATGTATGATAATGTTAAGGCAACGTTTGAGTCTAGATCCAGCAATGCTAGGCTAACTACCCATGCTACGATAACTTTTTAGGGTTAGGATTACTCTACCTTCACATCGGGCCTTGGTTCAAATGCAAAGAGATGTGCATGGCAATTCTCTATCGGAATAGATTCCCATGACTGCTCGCTTAAATCGTAATAGAAAATGCGATCTCTTTTAAATGTGGAGAAAACTACGTAATCCCCTGCTCCTACGCAGTCAAAATAGCACGGCCACCCTCCTCCGATTATATGACTACTCCTTAGCTTCCAGGAAATTGATGATGGCATCCTCGCAATCTCCTCCCAGCATGATGAAGGAGAGGAATTGGAGGAACGGGCCACGTTCTCCTGTAATTCCCAAATAACCAGCTGCTCTCGCTCATAACCAATATCAAACTTATCTTCAGCTTCGAACTCAGATTCATCTTCATCTTCAAACTCCGACTCATCTTCATCTTCAAACTCCGACTCATCTTGGAGTTGACGCTCATCCTGCAATGGAGTTGATGCTTGAATGGTGTATCCCACAAATAGCAGCCGCCCTCCACAGGCGAAAAACAGAGGATTGATACCAAGAAATTTGGGCAACGGTATTATGTTGGACGTGCCATCTTCGATATTGAACTCCACAATGCGATACACTTCGCGTTTGATATCCACCAAACAATAGACGGAACTCTTAGAGGCAACTATTGTTTTGTGAGCTAGTTTCAAATTGCTGGGTAGCTGTCCGACCATTGTCCAGATCTTTTGAGAGGGATCATAAATGGACACTTTCATATGACCGCGATCACGCTGCTCGCTGAACGCAACAATTTTGTAGCTATTGCCTTCCCCTTCCATTATGCCTATGCTTTCCCGCGATGTGATATGGGGAAGTTGCATGAATGTTCGAGTTATTGGGTTGCAGAGAAAATATTCTTTTGTGGTCAATCTTTGATTCATGACACTTACTGGGTTAAGATCCACTATACATAGGCCTGCAGCTGATGATATGCAATCAAGTCCTACACAACAAGCCCCTGGTCGGTTGCAGAGAAAATATTCTTTTGTGGTCAATCTTTGATTTATGAAACTCACTGGCGTAAGATCCACTATACATATGCCTGCAGCTGATGATATGCAATCAAGTCCTACACAACAAGCCCCTGGTATCGCAGCTGCCTTCTCTTGTAGGAAGGAAAAGGAGAAGCGCTTCTCCCATATCTTTGTGGTGAAGTTGTAAGATTGACAAAATACTACGGCATCTAGCCGCCCAATAGCAATTAGCAATGGGTTTCTGTTTGGAGGGGTCTGGGCCCAGACAGTTTTCACAAACTTAGTGGATGAAAGCATGGCATTCCATGTTTTCGAAACTGTGCAAAATCGACCAAGACATTCAAGAGGTAGTCGTGCCAATACTTTCGCCTGTAGATCCTCTGGCAACTTCTCCCACTGGAAATAACGTCCCATTTTAAACAATCGATCTTAATACCAGACAAATGAAAGCCGAAGATCAGTGAGGATTAGTGTATAAAATTGTTATAGGTTTCCACATAAAAGGGACACACCGAGGGCCTTCTGAAGTATCTCTTCGATATAGTGACTGGAAATGGTAGAGGGAGAGCGTTTGACCGGTTCATTTTGATTTGAACCGGATAGGGTTTGACCGGTCCCGGTCGGAAATGATCCGAGTAGAGACTTGCTCGCGATTTTGCCCATTAGTTCTTTTTGTATTCAATTCGGTTTATTTTGAAATTATCTGGTTAAAAATTATTATTTAATTTTAAGGTTATTTCCAAGGTTAAAAATTTATTATTATTTAATTTTAAGGTTATCTCCAAGCCAGACACCAAATTGGTTTATGAGACTGGCTTATTTATGAGATAAGAGGGCTTTTGTCTATTAGGTCTTTTTGTGTTCAATTCTGTTTATTTTGAAATTGCCCGATCAAAATTTTATTATTATTATTATCCAATTTTAAAGCATACATACTCTACCCTTTATAATTTTGAACCTATAATTTCTTAGGAGGAAACACATGCTCTTAACCATTAGGCCCACTCAAAATGCCTATATAGTTTCCTTTAGATCTATGTGATTAGATTTACATGGTCAAAAATTTATTAGTGCCTATGCAATTCTAGATTGACATGGTCAAAAACTTATTAATACCTATGCAATTTCCCTCTAAATTCGTGTCATTTGATTTACATCTTCAAAATTTTATTGGTGTCTATAAGGTTTCATTAGTATCATTGGATTGGATTGACATGGTCAAAAACTTATTAGTGCCATGGAATTTCCTCTAGATTAGTGTCATTTGATTTACATCTTCAATTTTTTTTTGGTGTCTATAAGGTTTCATTAGTATCATTTGATTTATATAAACAAGGTGTGTTTCATTTTCCTTTAAATCTATGTGATTGGATTTACATGGTCAAAACTTTATTAGTGCCTATGCAGTTCCGGATTGACATAGTCAAAAACTTATTAGTCCCTATGCAATTTCCTCTGGATTCGTGTCATTAGATTTACATCTTCAAAATTTTATTGGTGTCTCTAGGGTTTCATTAGTATCATTGGATTTATATAAACAAAGTGTGTTTGATATCGAGGAGATGTGAACAATTGGCTTTTAATGTTCAATAAATACGGTTTTATATTCCAATATAACATTAAATACAAGTGTTTTAATAATATTTAATTTATGAATTAAAATAAATGGAAAGCTATCTTACATACAAAACGGTTATTAGGTGAAGAGCATGCTAATGATTTATTCTGGTTATTATGAGGTGGAATAAATATATCAGTTGAAGAGCATGATAATGATTTATCCTGGTTATTATGAGGTGGAATAAATATTTTTGATGAGTTTATGTGAGTATTTTTTTTTAATTTTTAAGTTTTAAGGTTTATTGATATTGGAAGAATACGAGTTGTTTTTCGTATGATTTTTTGGAATTTTTTTGATGGGTTTTTCCGGTTTAAAATCTGGCATGAATTTATTGACATCACAAGCTTGATGTGCACAATAGAAGTGCCCTAAGGGTTTTGTAGGGTGTTGAATCTATATATACAGTAAAAAAACAGTGTAAATAGGACAAATCAAGATTTTACCTCAAATTTAAAAAAAAAAAATCAAGATTTCACCTCAAAATTTTCAAAAAACATTTCGCACGGTAAAGTAAAAAAACTCTATATGAGTGAGTTTCTACTATACAAGCATAGATCCATTTTAAATATGGATCAAACATGAGCGGAGAGATATCCAATTTCTTCATGTCCAAATTTGAGGATGAGCGGACATTATTTAAATGTTTTATATAGTTATTTATTTTTTTAATTTTTTTAGATTTTATTTTTATTTTTATTTTTTATTTTGGACCACGTGAGCGAAATTTCAATTTTGATGACATACGTACAAGGTTGTACTGGGTTGTAGAATGATACTCTTGGCTCAATAAATTAATGACATATAATATTTGTGAGAAGAGCTTCGGCGTAAATCACATGAAAAAGACCTTTGTCGACGTGTTTCGAACCAACTGAAGAAACAGATCTTGCTTAGCAAGTTAAATAGACTGAGCAAAGACTCCAACAGCTACATAACAACTATATTTGACTCTAGGACCTAGGTCATAATTATATTAATAAATTTAATCTTATTATTATTTTTATAATATTAAGGTAATAATATAATATTTTATTTCTAGAGATAAGATAAATTAGGTATGATTAATAAATGAGCGAATGTTATCAAAAGAAATTTACTTGTTTAAATAATATTAATGGTTATTTTAAAAATTACTTATTAAATTATTGTTGTTTGAATGACTTCTTTTGAAAGAATAATTTAAGTTATATAAAATAATAAATTTAATCTTACTATTAAATTATTATTGTTTGAATGAATAATTTAAGTTATATATATTAATAAATCTAATCTTATTATTAATTTTATATATATTAAGATAATAATATAATATTATATTTCTAGAGATAGGAGAAATTAGGATGATAGATAAATGAGCTGAATATTATCATAATAATTACTGGTGATTCAAAATACTATTAATTATAGTGTGAATTGACTTCTCTAGAATAATAATTTAAGTTATATAAATAACT
>APFE030036068.1:177149-201401 GCA_000404065.3 Pinus taeda
TATTTCTAGATATAATATCTATGTATATATATATATAAGTTATCATTATGCCCATTGGTTATCATAGCTGAAAATAAGAGACTAAATGGTAGCAATCATCAATAAGACTAGACCCAAGAATATTAATAATAATAACCTAATGAATTAAATAATAAACTACTAAAACAGGAAAAGGACCGTTATCAGTGATTAAATCTACCTAAAAAATATAGATTAATACTTTATATATATATTAATGAAAATAATCATAAATAGATACTGGAGGAAACCCAAAAAATAGGGAAGAACACAACGCTGCCAACGATGTATATTTTTCTAAACTCGAAAGGACTACACTCAAAGAAAGCACCCAGGATGAGCAGAGGGGCGGGGGGGGAGGAAGAAACCCTAAGACGACAGGGCAGGGATCCAACTTCTACTGACCTTCCACCCATCATCTTTGTTGAGATTGATGGGTCTTCGCTCAATTTCAATAGCTTCCCTTAACTTGCGATGATGGAACTGATCCACCCTGGCAATGACTTTGGTCTTCTCTATGCAGACATGATGTTTAGTCTTGTCCACATGCTCTGCTAAAGCTGAGGACTTTGTTCTTCCATGCTTCAGGTCCGCTGCATGTTAGCAAATTCTCTGCTGGATGGAGCGCCCTGTTTCCCCTATATAGGGTGTCCCACAAGAGCAAGGAATTAAATAAACACCCTTCATGTCTTTGGGGTTAACAGCATCCTTCACAGACCGAAGGGAATTACGAATGGTTCTGAGGGGCCTGAAGGTTGAGGGAATATCAAACTTTCTAAGGATCCGAGCAATCCTATCAGTGGTCCCTTGGATATATGGAAGATGGACCTTGGATATATGGAAGATGGACACCTGGATGGCGCTCCTTAGGCTCTTTTTTAATAAACGTTTTTTTGGAAGCTGTAAGGAAAGCCTTTCGACCAAGGTGCCTACTATATACGTTTTCCACAAAGACATCAAGGAGGTGGGTACTCTCTCTATCCAGGCTTTCTTTATCTGAAATCTTGAGGGCACGCATAGCCAAGGTGTTAAGAACACCCATCTTCTGAGCAGGGAAATGATGGGAATCAGCGTGAAGATACTGCTCTGTGTGCGTCTTCTTACAGAAAACTGTGTGGGAGAGAGAGCTGTCCTTCTTCCTAGAAATAAGAATATCCAGGAAAGGGAGGCTACCATTGACCTCCTTTTCCATGGTGAACTTAATAGCTGAGGACTGGCCATTGAGGTGATCCAGGAAACAATCCAGCTCCTCATGGCCATGGGGCCAGATGACATTAGTGTCATCTACATATCTTTTCCACAACTTAGGAAGGAGACGGGCAGAGGCAAGAGTCTTGGCTTCGAAATATTCCATAAAAAGATTTGCCACGATCGAGGAGAGGGGGGAACCCATGGCAAGACCACAGGTCTACTCGAAGAACTCCCCTTCGAAACTAAAGAATGTGGAAGTGAGACATACCTCCACCAGATGCGCGGTGTTCAGATCTGTTAGGCGATATATCACTTCCATGGCCTCTTTAATAGGAAGGCATGTGTACAAGGAGACGACATCAAAGCTGACAAGAATGTCCTCAGGGTCCAGCCTAATATCCTTGAGATCCATGATGAAGGATGCAGAGTCCTTCACAAAGGACTCAGTGCGGCCCACAAGGGGCTTCAGCTTAAGAGCCATAAACTTGGCTAGAAGGTAGGTTGGTCCCCCTAGTAGTATCTTCAGGCTGATTCCCATCATTTCCCTGCTCAGAATATGGGTGTTCTTAACACCTTGGCTACGCGTGCCCTCAGGATTTCGGATAAAGAAAGCCTGGATAGAGAGAGAACCCACCTCCTTGATGTCTTTGTGGAAAACGGATATAGTAGACACCTTGGTCGAAAGGCCTTCCTTACAGCTTCTAAAAAAACGTTTATTAAAAAAGAGCCTAAGGAGCGCCATCCAGGTGTCCTTCTTCCATATATCCAAGGGACCACTAATAGGATTGCTCGGATCCTTAGAAAGTTTGATATTCCCACAACCTTCAGGCCCCTCAGAACCATTCATAATTCCCTTCGCTCTGTGAAGGATCCTGTTAACCCCAAAGACATGAAGGGTGTTTATTTAATTCCTTGCTCTTGTGGGACACCCTATATAGGGGAAACAGGGCGCTCCATCCAGCAGAGAATTTGCGAACATGCAGCGGACCTGAAGCATGGAAGAACAAAGTCCTCAGCTTTAGCAGAGCATGTGGACAAGACTAAACATCATGTCTGCATAGAGGAGGCCAAAGTCATTGCCAGGGTGGATCGGTTCCATCATCGCAAGTTAAGGGAAGCTATTGAAATTGAGTGGGGACCCATCAATCTCAACAGAGATGATGGGTGGAAGGTGAGTAGAAGTTCGATCCCTGCCCTGTCGTCTTAGGGTTTCTTCCTCCCCCCCGCCCCTCTACTCATCCTGGGTGCTTTCTTTGAGTGTAGTCCTTTCGAGTTTATAAAAATATACATCGTTGTCAGCGTTGTGTTCTTCCCTATTTTTTGGGTTTCCTCCAGTATCTATTTATGATTATTTTCATTAATATATATATAAAGTATTAATCTATTTTTTTAGGTAGATTTAGTCACTGGTAACGGTCCTTTTCCTGTTTTAGTAGTTTATTATTTAATTCATTAGGTTATTATTATTAATATATCTAAATTACGATGTATTCTTGGGTCTAGTCTTATTGATGAGTGCTACCTTTAGCCTCTTATTTTCAGCTATGATAACCAATCGGCATAATGATAACTTATATATATATATACATAGATATTATATCTAGAAATAAATTAATTTATTTCCTTTTTTACTAGTCAAACTAACCCTTAAGATCAATTTTATATACCATCAATAAATAAAACATATATATATTTAGTTAATAATTTAATAAGAATATATAATTATTTATATAACTTAAATTATTCATTCTAAGAGAAGTCATTCAACATATTAATTTAATAGTAATTGTTGAATAACAGTATATTATGTAATATTGCTCATTTATCTATCATACCTAATTTCTCCTATCTCTAGAAATATAATATTATACTATTATCTTAATATTATAATAATAATAATAAGATTAGATTTATTAATATATATAACTTAAATTATTCATTCAAACAATAATAATTTAATAGTAATATTAAATTTATTATTTTCATATAACTAAATTAGTCTTTCAAAAGAAGTCATTCAAACAACAATAATTTAATAAGTAATTTTTAAAATAACCATTAATATTATTTAAACAAGTGAATTTCTTTTGATAATATTCGCTCATTTATTAATCATACCTAATTTATCTTATCTCTAGAAATAAAATATTATATTATTATCTTAATATTATAAAAATAATAATAAGATTAAATTTATTAATATAATTATGACCTAGGTCCTAGAGTCAAATATAGCTGTTATGTAGCCGTTGGAGTCTCTGCTCAGTCTATTTAACTTGCTAGGCCATATCTGTTTCTTCAGCTTGTCCTGACGATGAACCACACTAGTTGGTTCGAAACGCGTCGACAAAGGTCTTTTTCATGTGATTTACCCCGAAGCTCTTCTCACAATTATGATGAATCACAGAAGCCTCAATTCTACGACATATAATATTTTTAAATAAAATAAGCAGAATAATTTTATTTTATTTAAATTAATTTAAATTGGGATTAAATGTCTTAGGAGTTTTTTTAATATTATTTGCAACTGTATAGGCGATTTAATGATATGTTAATATCTTTGATCATGAAATTAAATTCACATTGAGGATAAATATTTTCCATTCATTCCTTCTACTGTATACATTATGCACATTAACCAATGCCTTAGTCTAATTAATAGACAAAATGACATATTTCAAGCAATTTTTCTCGTTAATTTTGTGCAAAATTGGATACAGATTTTCAAAATTTTGTGCAGAATTGGATACACATTTTCAAAAACAAAACGTTTAAGTTGTTTAATTTGGAAAAATATACTATTTTAACAATTTTACTAGAAAATATATTGTCTGCCAAAAAAATTGTCTACTAGTTAAAATAAGCCTTAACATTGATTACTATAAAAATTCCTTTTTACATTTAAGACCATTATTTTTTAGAAGAATCACACATCTAATAGTGTAATAATTATTGTTCAGGGAAAAAGTTGGTGGAGTAATTATGTACATTGACACTAAACAATACAATGTTCTCTTCTACATCTAAGGTCATGGTCATGGTCATTATTGCTGTGAGAGGCCCTCTACAGCCGAGTATAGGGTAAATGTGAGATGTTAGATGATAGACGTGAGATTGTATTTCTTTTTTTTTTATTAATAAAATTATGAACACTTTTTTTTAGATAAAAGAAAATACAATATACATATCACTTTAAAATACAACATATAAATAATACTTATAAATTAATATTCATTTTACCATATCAATTAAAATAATGATTCCGTAACTATCTATAAATTTAATAAATAAGAGGATAAAAACTTAATATTTACAATATGACAAACTTTTTAATCACAAATATCTACCATGCATATTATTAACTTCTAAATAGGGTTTTTAAGAATATCATTGGTCAATGCCTAGAAGAGAATGATAGAGGGAGGGAGGGAGAGAGGGACAGGAGGGAAGAAAATCATAATACCATGGTTTATCAATACCATGGGTCATCTAGGATTATTGTTATTATGTTACAGATAGGCTTATTGTGATACCATGGCTTATCAATACCACATTCCCAAAAACCATAAATTATTTCAAAATCAAAATATTTTACAAATATTTAATTTTAATTTAATTTTATAACATTTTTTAATTAAACCTAAAAGCAAAAAGCTTATAATTACTTTTCAAGTATATCTAAACCCTCCATCCTCACGAATACTAAAAATATTCCCATAGAGACGAAATCAAGGTATTAATAAATTAAAAATGAGAATGCTTTTATATATACTTATGAGAAATTTATATAATATAAATAATATTATAAACAACTGAGATAGATGTAGCGAAGAGAGAAAGCAAAGTGATTAACAATGACAGAAGAAAGATAGTGCATGATAAGTTTTTTATTATTATAATTTCTTTGAGAGTATTAATCCAAAATATAGGTTTAATATTTTTATAACTAGTTAAGTTTTTTTTTTTTAATTAGGTATTTCCTTGAAAGAAGAGAGATGGAGGGGGAATAGAGTGGGGGGGAGAGACATAGGGGTGGGGAGAAACATGGAGAGAGAGGAAGGAAGAGAGAGAGAGGAGGGGGGTGAGGAGGAGAGAGGGAGGGAGGGAGAGATGGATTTGGAAGGGGAAAGAGAGGGAGGGAAGAACAAAGTCATTGAGAGATAGAGGTGGAGAGAGATAGGGAGTGATAAGGGAGAGATGAAGATCGAATGGGGGAAGAGAGAGAAAATTAGAGGATATAGATAAGGAAAGAAGGGGAAGAGAGAGATAGGGAGATATATATGTGGAGGGGGGGTGGATAAGGGTAGAGAGAGAGGGATATAGTGACAAAGTTGGAGGGTGGAGAGAAAGAGAGAGTTTAATTGGGGGAGAGATGGAGAGAGGTGGGAGAGAAAGGGAGAGAGAGGATTTGAGAGAGAAGGGGAGAGAGAGATGGAGTTGGAAGGGGAAGAAAGACATGGAGAGAGGAAGATGGGGAGGGAGAGGGAGTGACAAGGGAGATATGGAGAGATTGTGAGGGAGAGAGGAGAGAAAGAGGGAAGAATGAGAGAGGGAGAAGGAGAGAGAGTGTGGGGGGAGGGGGGAGGAATAGGGAGGAAAATAGAGAGAGATATATATGGAGAGAGAGTGTGTATGTTTTACAGGTGAGAAGGAGAGACAAGGGGAGGCCGAGAAATAGATGGAGGGTTAAGAGAGGGTAGAAGAGAGAGGCAAAGAGAGGGAGGGAGAAAGAGATATAGCTATGGAAAGAGAGAGAGCGAGAGAGAGCTATGGAGAGAGTGTGTGTTTGTTTGGGGGCTGAGATAGAGAGACAATGGAAGATAGAGATATAGATGGAGGGGGTAGAGAGAGAGAGAGAGAGAGAGAGAGAGAGAGAGGGGAGAGATAGATAGATAGATATGGAGAGAGACAGTGTATCTTTGTGGGATAATATAGAGAGATAAAGAAGGAGAGGCATAAGGAGATAGAGATATACAAGTGTTGGGGGAAAGAGGGAAGAAGAGAGAGACTAAGAGAGGGAGGGAGGATAAAGAGATAGATATGGAGAGAGAGAGAGAGAGAGAGAGAGAGAGAGAGAGAGAAGAGAGTGACATGTGTTTAGGTGGCTGAGCTAGAGAGAAAAATAAGGAGAGATGGACGAAGGTATAGATGTAAATGGCAGGCAGAGAGAGGAAGAAGAGATATATAGAGAAAGGTAGGGAGAGGCAGAGAGAGAGAGACAAGGGAAAGAGGGAGGGGGAGAGAGAGGAGAGAGGGAGGGAGATAGACACAAAATGGAAGGTGGAGAGAGCGGGAAGAAGAAAGAGAGACATATAGAAGAATATAAATATAGAATTTAGATCTGTAAAGTCATGAATATTTTGGTTTTTCACTAAAATAGATGTATTCATTTTAGTGTAGTTGTTGATTTCTAATTCTATTTGATCACTTACACTAGATGCATTGATTTCAGTGTAGATGTCGATTTCTAATCCTATTTAATACCTTACACTACATGCATTGATTTGAGTGTAGATGCTAATTTCTACTTCTATTTGATTGCTTGCACTTGATGCATTGGTTTCAATGTATATATTGATTTCTAGTCCTATTTGATCACTTGCACTAGATGCATTGATTTTAGCGTACATGTCGATTTCTAATCCTATTTAATACCTTACATTAGACGCATTGATTTAAGTGTATATGTTGATTTCTACTCCTATTTGAATACTTGCACTGGAGCATTGGTTTTAGTGTACATATTGATTTCTAATCCTGTTTAAATGCTTGCATTAGATGACTTGATTTTAGTGTAGATATTGATTTCTAAGACTATTTGATTGTTTGCACTAGATGCATTAATTTCAATGTAGATGTTGATTTCTGATTTGATGTAACTAAATGTATGATGTATATTAATTTCAAAGTAATTAGATTAATAGTGTGCATTGATTTCAGTGTAAGCACATCTTTGCCCCCTCCATCTATATCTTTACCTCCCATTGTCTCTCCCTATTTATCTCTGTATATCACCCCACAAACATACAAACTCTCTCTCCATATCTATCTATCTATCTATTGTTACATTGTCACTTTGCACTCAAAATTTATATTTCATCATTTTTCATCGTTCAAGTTACTAACAGTCTCTCTCATCTCAAAAAACGGAGGTAGTTAAGAAAATTTAAAATTAAATTGACCAAATTAATCTTAGACATTTTTAACATATTTAAAATGATCGAAATAATTAGATGTTCAACAAATTTTGTATGACTGCGCATGATTGAAACTAGGCTAGATCCATCTTATCCCTGAATCTATCAAGAACTGAGAGGGTTCAGATCTCTCGAGGTGCAAAACTTTCCTCAAGTTTTGCACTAAAAAAATAATTTTGCACCTCAAGAGATTTGATCCCTCTCAGTGCTTGATAGAATTAGAGTTAAGATGGATCTAGGTTGGTTTATAAGCATATGTATTGGAGGTGCTGAGAATGAGATATAATGTTATTTTTATTATTTTTAGGTTTTAAAATTTAGTTGGATTACTACATACTCTTGTCTTGTTAATTTTTTATTTGAAATTTTATAACGAAATGATACTTCTATTCTTTATTTAAATGTCTCAAGGAAGATGTTTAAATTATTTTTAATTTATATTTTTTTAATAAATTAAAAATAAAATAAATTCTTCCTTATATCATAAGTAAAAGGAATTTATATATTAAGTGTTTAGCTTCACTTTGATTTGTTATTATTGTTATTGTTGTTATTGTTATTATTATACTAAAATAATTCAATAGTTTAAAGTTTTATAATATTATTTGGAAAAATAAAATTGTTTAGATGTTTTTATTTTTTTTTCCACTGGAAAAATCGTAATCTTTCATTAATTTGAAAAATTACATATTGTAGATGCACTATGCATATGCTATAAAGTCAGTCAACCTTCTCTGGGCTCATTATATGGTCTACGATATCAATATATGACCAAAAAACATCGCACAGGATGTTCATTATAGTTCTACTATTTATATGTACATATTTGCCATGCAGGGCTCTGTAAAAAAGATTATGTCCACTTTATATATATAAACTGTTCAAAAGATAAACAAAATTTTGGCTAATATTGCATCTCATGGGATAATCCGCCCTATGATAATGTGGGTCTATATAAGGTCGATGATAGTATTGATATGCATTTGACCCTTGCTGCTCCTCAATCATCCACTCCCCTTGGGTAAGTGTCATGGCCTCCTTGGAAAGTTGATCGACAGTGATGTTGTGTTCCCTGTAGATATGATTGCAAGTAATGTCATTAAACTATGCCTTCAATATATTTATTTCATCCAATATGTCACTGAGTGTATGTGTGTGAAAAACAGTAATATTGTTGAACCAATCTATGCTGATCTTTGAGTCTCCAAAAATATGAATGTTCATGCAATTATGCCCCAATGAGAAATGCATGAGATGACGAAGAGTGATGAGTTCTGTGAAATTGTTTAAGCCAACCCCAAACCCATCCAGACTTTATAATAATGATGTTCATTGATGTATAAAATAAAACCACCCCCGCACCCCTGCTGCTGGGCAGCACCATCAAAGAAGGCCCAAGGAAAACATTTGTCAGTATTTAGAGGGTCGCGTGGTCATCAAGTACGAGGTTGTGGGCACTCAGGCATATCATTATAAGATGATATAATAAGAGCATAGGTGTGGCCAGCTCACAGGTTTATCATCAAATATAGCCCGGTTCCGAGCCAACCAGAGGTACCAGCAGATAATAATGGGAAGGCTCTGGGTTTTGAATCATTTGTGACGATTATACCATGATTCCTAGGCTCTGTTAATATCATCACCTTCCCATGTGCCTCTGAGGTGTATAGATGTGGTTATAGATTGCCATAGGTTCAACAGTGCTGTGCATTTCAGGAACAGGTGGAGACTCGATTCAGTAGCGTTTTTGCATAGAGTGCACCAGGTAGGTTCGTATATAGCTCTGCACATAAGATATTCGCCAATGGGGAATATACCTTTTAGAATACACCAAAAAAAGAGTTTTGTCCTAAGAGGCACAGTGAGCTTCCAAATTGACTTCCACTAGAATGAGATCAGATCTGGTACATTTTGCGAGATCATCGTTATATAGCCCGACTTTGGTGTATACAATCCATTCTCGGATTGATGCCAAATAAGTTCATCCAACCCCTGTTTAATCCTGATGTGAGATTCTGTCAACGCATTAATATAATCGGTCCATTCCTGGTGCCAGTGGGGTGGAAGATTGATCTGTAGCGGATTTCCAACGCTGATCTAATATAGTTGAGTTTTGAGGATCTGCGATGTCAGCGAGTACTATGATCTCGTGAGTATGTAGGTGCTTTATGAGAGCTTCAGATAATAGATGTCTTCCTTCGCATCCATTCCATGGGTTTGTACCAATACGAGCCATAGATCCATTGTTTATTTTCCATACCAGCTTGTCACTGATGAGAGGCATGGATTTTAGTAGTGCTTTCCATACAGAAGAGATACCGGATTTAGGCTAATTTGGAAGTTGGATCCATTCCATTATGTGCATTGGCCAAATGTGATTGTGATATGTAATGCTAGTCTAGAGATTATGACCTGTGAGTAACGTCCATCCCATTTTTGCAGCAAAATCCTGTGGAAATGTGGGCAGGTCTTTTAATCCCCAGCCTCCCCATTTTTTGGGTAGTGCTATCTTCTTCCATCCCACCCATGCAAATATTTGTTTGTCCTGGTTCCCATTCCAAAGATATCTATTGCATAATTGGTGTAATCTTGCCAAGACGTTCCTCGGTATCCAAGCAAGAGCCATCCAAAAGACTGGTGTAGCCTCCAGAATAGATTTCACCAATACAAGTCTACTTGCTCTTGATAGATATCGGTGACTCCATATGTTAAGGCGCTTTTCCAGTTTTGAGACAAGCCAAACCCATTCAGCTATATTTTGGCTGATAGGCTTGATCCAGAAGCCTAAATATTTGAGACCACGATCTAAGGGACCAACGCAGAATGGAAATAGTTGCTGAGCAAATTGGGACTCCTGGATAGAGGTTCTGGTGAGGATGATTGATGATTTTGTATGGTTTGCAAGCATCCCAGTGGCAGATGAAAAGAGGTTGAGGATTTTCGAAAATGTACGAGAGTCCCTAATGTTGCCATCATGGAATATCATGACATCGTCCACAAAAAGAAGATGAGTGAGAAAGAAATCATCAGATATTTTGAGTCCACTAAACTCCCCATTAATCTTAGCTGATGCAATCAATTGACTCAAACCATCCATGACAATCAAGAAGAGTAGGGGAGACAGAGGACAAACCTGTCTGAGACCACGTTCAGAATGGAAAAACTGAGATGTCGACCCATTTATCAGAACACTGAAGGTGAGGGTGGTAATATAGGCCATGATCCAGGAAATGAAATTGATGGGGAATCCCAGGTGGATGAGGAGCATCTTGATGTAGAGCCAGCTGACATGATCAAAAGCCTTAGCCAAGTCAATCTTTAGGATAATGGCTTTTTGGTTCTTGGTCCTAATGGTATGAAAGGCTTCATGAGCCGAACCAATGGCTTCATGTATCTGACGATGTTCAAGGAAAGAAAATTGTTGAGGGGCTATATGACGGGACATAATAGGTCGGAGGCGATTTGCGATGATCTTGGAGATGATCTTGTAGAGCACATTACACAGAGAGATGGGGCGATAGTCATCGAAGGAGGAAGGCGAGTTTGATTTGGGAATATGGGCTATGAAAGTTGAACTGATGGCATTGTAAAGTGACCTAGATACCCTGCGTTCCTCCACCACCCTTAGCAAATCATGGCTTAGGAGTTCATAAAATGCAATGTAGAATTCAATGGTCCAACCATCCGAGCCCGGGCTTTTCTCCTTTTTGAAACATTTTAGAGTGCCCTGAAGTTCCCTAGGGGTCACAGGATCATGTGCCTCCGCCTCATCCTCATTTACAAGCCTGGGGAAGTGTCCAACAATGTTGATATTATTAACAATAGTCGAGCCTGGGGGTTGTTTGTAGAGATTCCTGAAGTGGGAAGATCCAGGTGTGAGAGCTTATTGAAGGAGTCTGCTACTCCACCCTCTAGCAATGGCATATTCCAGATTGTACTTTTGACCTTTTTTCCTTTTGCATAATTATGGAAGAACCGAGTGTTGTCATCCCCTGCTTTTAACCAAATGGCTCTGCTCCAAAGACGGATTGTTTCCTCTCGATCTTTTAATATTTTTGACTTCTGGTTTTCTAGATCCACCGGGTGGGATTTGTCCTCTCCTGTCGAAAACCCCAATCCTCGTTCATCCAATAATGTGGAGAGTTCAGATTCTATGATCATAAGAGCTAAGTTTTCCATTTGGTATTTTTCTCTGGCCCATTTTATAGAGAGGTGCTTGAGCTGTGATAAGTTAGAGCAGAATCCTTTTGCCAGGGAATCTGACCTATCAATCAGGTTTTGAGTCCAAAATTCCTTTACCATATTGATATATGATGGATCCTATAGCCAGCCATGATTGAACTGAAATGGGGCTTTTGGCTTTTTATGAGGACCCAGAATCTCCAGGTATATTGGGTAGTGATCCGAAATGCCTCCAGTACCCACCCATTGTTTGTAGTAGTGTAGCTGTTGAATAAGGGTTCCTTTCATAAGAAATTTGTCTAATCTGCGGGCAAGTGCCGCCTCTCCAATTCTTCTATTCCTCCAAGTAGGTAGAGGTTTGTGCATAGGGACATCAATCAGGTTATGTCGCTCCAGAAGGTCTGTCATATAACTTGTGATCGAGTCTACTTGAGCCATGGATTCCCAAGATTCGCCATATCCCAAGGAGAAGTTTAGATCACCCCCAATAATGATGTTGTCAGTAGAGAAGATAGATAGAACCAGTAAATGATTCCAAAAATTCTCCCTTTGTTGACATGGCTTGTATATGTTAATAACCCTAAGGCTGGTCCCTGGGTCCGCCGAGAAGAGGTCTATGCCCAAAAACCCCTGACCTCCCCAGGAAGCAAGTGCTTTGATGGTAGATGGATTGTAGCCTATTGCGAGGCCCCCCAATCTTCCAGTAGAGTCTAGAGCTAAAAACGACCATCCTGGGATGATGGAGGATAAGGAATCGATAATAGGGTCAGTTGGGCCGAGGGTTTCTTGGAGGAGAATGATGTCAACAGGTACAGATTCAAAAAGTTTGTGCAAAGCTAGTTTCTTGGAGGCGTTAGCCAAGCCTCTGCAGTTAAAAGAAAGGCACTTCATGGAGGGGGGTTTCCAGGGGTGTTCGTTGCTCTAATAAACCCATCAATTGTAGATTGGCACCCAGAGGCCACCTTCGCTCCAGCACGCTTGATAGCTTTAGACAAATAAGATTTTCTCCCTCGGACAGGTAAGGGAGTCAACCCAGATGATACAATACCCAAACCATCAATTTTAAGATGAGATCCATGGAGTTGTGAGCGAGGGCAAAGATTATAATGGTGGTTTGACCCTCAAGGTGAGGATGGAGATGAGGATAGTGTGGGTAGTGAATGCAAAGAGGGCAACGATGGAGTGTAGACCGGAGATGAGGGTAACATGCAATATGAAATAGACATGGATGGAATATGCAAAGACGAACAAGGATAAATACAAGATAAAGGAGGAGAGAGAGATGTACCCGAAGTAGTGGCATCTGCTGCAGCAACCCGAGTTCTGGTAACCGTTGGCGAGAGGGTACTGCGAGTGACTCCAGGTGCACTTGGAGGGATGCTAATGGAAGGTCCAAGCACCAGAGTATGCAGAGTGGCCGGCGAAATAGTCCTTGAGGGAGCATTGGATGGTGTAGGGGGTTCTTCCTGATTCTTGTTGAGAGGACAGTCCTTGAATATTTGCCCCACCTTATGGCAGCGACGACATCTAAATGGAACCCCTTTGTAATCCAATATCTGAACCCTTGTATATTTCCCCCAGTGTAGGGTAATCTTCTCCTCCAAACCTTTGCGGGTATCCAAATATACCAAGATGCACGTGAGAGTTTTGTTCCTTGACTCAACGAAGGGTCAATCATGATCAAAGTATGATCCCAGTGCATTTCCAATGTGCATGAAAACCTCCTCACTCCAATACTGTAGAGGGATCCCTGGCAGACGAACCCACAGAGGACCAGCTCCAATTTTTTCTTTCTCTGGATCAAATAGAGGGCTCCATCTCTTTATTAGTATTGGCGCCATCTCAATGTGCCAATACCTAGCTAGCATCAAGTCTGTATAGTTCTCGTTTGTGAAATGAAGAGCAAACCAGCCTCTGGGTAAAACTTGCACCTCAGGTAATTCCTTGAGAACCCCTCCCAAAATTTCCTTTACCCATTGGGTGAGTCTAGTCGCCGAATATGCCCTCCTGCGGACATGCCCAACAAGTATGGTACTCACCATAATAGCTGCTTCCCCGATAGTAGAGGTATCTCCAAAACAAATCGAGATGTCCCTTGTAAATCTCTTTAACACACTTGGTTATTTTCTTCCCAGTACGCGATGCAGATGGGTGATCCACTAATGGGTCCGGGGAACCTTCCAAATGAATCGATTTTGAAGGTCTAACCCTAACAGCAGGAGTCTCAAAACAGCCCGAGGGCGAGTGAAGGGAGACAGAGGGAGTTGCGGCTACTGAAATAGGAGGACCTGAAGATGTCGCGGCGAAGAAGGTTGTATTGTGTGGATGAGGATCAAAAGACGGTGATGGAGGGATAACAGTTGATAGAAAACAAAGGCTCCCAAGGGATAGAGGGGGGAGGTCCAAGGCAGGAGAACCACGGGGAGAATTTTCGGCTAATGGCTGAGCAGAGCTAGTTTAGTGGGCATTCACAACAATGGAGTCGTGGCTCAAACAATGTGAAAGTGGAAAAATTTGAGAGTTGGTGGTGGTCATGTGTATTGAAAAAAAATAGCATACCCACTACACATAAAAGAGGAGATGCAAAATTTGATAATGGCGTAGTATTGCGCAATTCCTAAGTGATGCACATGTAGTGGCTACTATTGGCATATTTTTTTTGTCAAGTTTAATTTTGGCACTTAAATCCCCAAGTGTGTGTCACATGATTTGACTTGACCAAGAGGACGAGGACTATGAAGCAGCCACTAGATTTTTCCAATATTGGGGATTGATTTGTGATTCATCAATTTTATTTTATTTTGTGGCTTCTTTATATTTTGTGGTTGAAATTTTGATTAACTGTTAATGGCCATAATGAATAGTTTGTGTGGAAGCCCAAGGCATGGTGATGAATGAGATATTTTTCCAGCTACAAAGGCAATTATTGTGAACATTGAAAACCTTGACCTATATTCTAGTTGTATGGTACGGTGAATATCAAGGAAGGAAATGGTCGCCAAGAAGTCCATTGCAGAGCTATTAACACATTAATATGCGGCTAAATTAAAATAAATGTAAAATTCACTATAAGTTGAATTACTGATTCAAGAACTATGTAGCAAGTTGTGTTAAGGGGACCCTTAGTCAAGGTCACAAAGAACCCATAAACTTCTATAGCAGTGCTTTAAATTTTTGTTATAGATGTTGAGCCTCAAAACTGCACTCATTTACCCATCCTCCCAACAGCCTTTTCCTACTCATTTCCTTCTTTTGTCATCATTTCCTTCATCAACTCGTTCAATTCATTGCATTATAGGACTTTTTAACATGATTCGCTAATTGTGCGAATGATTGACTGTTGGTTTATATTTTTGGTTCAAGTGCTGCAATTTCGCAGCTAATACAGGATTTTTGCAGCCGGTCTCTGATTCCGCAGCTGATCCTAGATTCCGCAGCCATTTTCTTGTTTGCTATGATCCATGTGTCCTTCAGAGAAAAGAGCCACATGGGCAAGTTTGTATGACCATGTACATGGTGCGTGTGCTGTCAGCTCAGCCAAACTGGTCGTCTACACCCCTGGTCAACGTGGAGGTAGCTCTGGTCAAACGGCAAGGTTGCAAACGGTGGCACGGCTCTGTTTGTTCAGTTGGAGCACGTAAGTCACAGTTGGCCTCTTCTTCAACCATGAAGACTGCAGGGTACAAGACCCAACATTGGATTTATTAAACCATGATGACCGTTCCCTAGATCCGTGCCTGCACTAGTAGATGAAGACCTTAATACCCACTACATGTGAACAATCTAACATGAGATTCTAGGTAATGGAGAAGACATACCATTACAGCAAAGAACAGGTAACACATACATGTTGTTTGTGCTCCTTTCACCGAATAGATTGACTAACATTTTAAGTGTTTGGATTACATGCAAAGTTCATCATCATACTTGGTTTTCTGATTTAAATCTTGCACATAAGAAATCTAGGAAGATTCACTTGCGCATTGACTTCAAAAAATTGAACCCTTCCCAGAGTAAAAACAATTACCCCGTGTCATCATTCGAGCCCATGTTGCACACAATACCTGAAACAATGGTGTTGTCTTCACTTGAAGGTATTCTGGAATGCCACCAGGTTCCAGTAGTGGAGCCCAGTGGACTAAAACTGGTCCACAAGAAACTTGGCTCACACATGTATCATGTGCAATCACTTGACGGGAGGATCGATAATCTTCTTGTCAATGACCAAGTTCTCTAACATTAGTTTTAGTAGGTCAGGCCGTGCTCGTTCCATGTACATAGTCTGCTTGTTGCTCGTTGTTTCATTTGGTTTGTTTTTCTTATTATCTTCACTTTCATTTTTTCTTACTACTTTTTGTTCGTGTTCATTTTGTTTGTTTGATATATTACTATTTTTGTTTCTAGAAATAAGTGTTGCCAACTAGTACATTCTAGCTTTTGAATAGAGTATGTGGCTGAAATTTGAAGAGACTTGTGACACTACAACACTTGGCCAGTCTTGTGTCCATTTTCCCTGTGCTTGGTTACAACCTTTGGTCGATGAAGTCTTGATAGGAAATACAAACTGTTTGTAAGGGAAGCTTTGTTCCAACCATGAACCTATGTCCACACTGAGAAGCCCCATGCCTATACTGAGCCTTTTTCTCCATGTGTTGAAGCTAATCCAAATAGTAGAAACGAAGAAGGGGAAAAATCTAAACGAACAAACCTATGTTAGAGGTGTTAAATGCTTCTCTGAAGGAAGAACCTCTGCTGCTCTCAATAAGTTGGGATCCCTATTCCACCCCAAAATAAATAAATTCCTATGCATAGTTCCCTTAAAAAATACAAAGGCAAAAGAAGAGAAAGGCTTCTTGTGTAGAGAGGTGAAGCATGCAACTCCACCGGGGTATTGATCAGGCTCACTGGTAGTGGAGCATTGTGGGTGTTCCTGCGTGACTCCTCTAGGGTACTGTGCAGGCCTGTTGGCAGTGGAGAAACACTAGAAATGAAAACTTATACTCTAAAAATCTTCAACTTGTGAGCTAAAATACCCTTCTCGGATTCGAAACACTGATATCTAAGCTGAAATTTTTGTGTTTGGCTAAGTTGGAAAAGGGTGTTTGGCTGAGTTGGAAAAGGGTGAACCATGTATGTCCATGGGGTAAGTGAGGAAAATAAGGTAATCTACACAATGATTCAATACTCCCCGAAGGACCAAGGCCTTGTGCTAGCAATGAAATGAAACAAAGAAGTTGGAGTTCTACTAGTGTGTCGCCAAGTGTTGTAGCGGCTACAACCACCCTCCAAAATTTTGGCATGCACCAATTTTAGAGCATCCCTTGAAGAGTTTCACTTGATGACTGCACACACCCGAGTTCACTTCGTGAGCTCATGTGAGTCTTTACATTTTCCTTGTTTGTTTATTAAACTCAAGTCTCTGCATGTTGATGTTTAAGTCATGCTTGCGACCGTGTTCTGGTTATGCTCAAAGTCTCTTCTTTGTATGTGTTTTTTTTGTTCGCCATGAAAGCATCTGTCATACTCACACACAGAGTCACATTCACTATCACGCAAGCGTCATCTCGATCATGAACGATCAATCACGAGTGTTGCGCTTATCGCTTGTACCATCAGTTAGTCATGTTGAACATGTATGTTTGGATGGTTTGGTCATTTTGTCGTCAAGTCATGTGAGTGTGTGTTCACATGATCACATATGAATCTTTCGAATATTCAAACACTTAGTCATTTTTGTTGAAGTTCTGATGACCAGAATCCTCACAGATAGCCGGACCATCACCCTTCTTTTGACTTGATCGACTGTCAACCAGAACAACGCAGAAGCACCAAGCTAGTTCTTTCAAGCTGTGCTAACTGCAAGAAACTCAAACAATACTCATGTTGGCCGCCCAAACAGTCGACTAACTGTTCATCTTAGAAATTGTGCAGTGCTCATGAGTAGGCCTCCTGCTGTCCATTAGTCATGTCAGCTCAAAAATTGTGCAGAGATGATTAACAGGTTGGCCTCCTCACCTTAGTGCGGTTTTTCCAGCCAACAGCTCCCAGCAGCAGACTGCATGTTCCCTCCAAGAATTGCACAGTTTCTGCTCCCAGTGACTGAGCATCCAATTGGAAGTTTCCTCTAGGAATTGCGTAGTTCTGGCTGCCAGTGACCCCAGGAGCTAACTGGAAGTTTCCTCTGGGAATTGCGTAATTGTAGCTTCTAGTGACCCTAGCAACCAACTGGCATTTCCCTCTAGGAATTGCACAGTTCTAGCTGCTAGTGACCCTATCAGACAACTGGAAGTTCCCTCTGGGAATTGCACATTTATGGTTGCTAGTGACCCCAGTAGCCAACTAGAAGTTCCCTTTGGGAATTATGTAGTTCTGGTTGCTAGTGATCCCAGCAGCCAACTGGTAGTTCCATCTGAGAATTGAGCAGTTTTGGCTACTAGTGACCAGCAGCCAACTGGCAATTACCTCTAGGAATTGCATAGTTTTGGCTGCCTGTCTCCTGGGTAGTTCCCTAGAAAAATTGCGCGATCCCTACCTGCTGACCCTTCATGCAGCTTGGCTTGTTCCTTTCGAAAATTGCACAAATTTGGTTGTCTAACCCCTGCTAATTGTTCGTTCCGAAAAATGCATAGAGAATTCTTGCCCTTTCCTCCTGCAGCCTAGATCGTCCCTCCCAAAATTTTCACAATTTTGCCTCCTAGTCGAGCTAGACCTTGCAGACAATCACTGTCAACTCAGATTGTCTATCTCCATCCCTCAACGACTCTTGCATAGTTTTCATCACCAGCTTCCCAGAGCCATAATCCCACATCACAACCTGGTTGCTCCTCCTGGTCACCCACATTCGAATGATCATGTTTCATGGTAGACTAGGAGGTTTTTGATTTGATGTCTTCTTGTCATAAGTGACTGCAGGTATAGGTACACAACCAAACATGTCAAGACGGTGAACGGGATGAATGAAGGGAGCACATGCAAATGGACAAGTTCCCAAACAAACGAACAAACAAATCATGTGAAGTGAATGAACACAACGAACATGCACCTTCAAAAACAATTAAGCCTGTCAAGCCTTCCAACATGAAAGCAAAGAACAACATGCTAAAGCTTCATCGAGTGAAACAAGGACCATCGAAGACTCCACACACTTCGACGTGTAGAGGTGAAGATATGATACACCATGAAGACATCCATCACTCAGCAACACTGCAACTTGACATGCACCCCAACAGTAGCACGAATGTACCACCATTGTCATGTCAGGTCAAGTCGAGTCAAGTCATGAGTCATGTTGTCCACATCTCCAATATGGGCTTGTTGTCAATCAATGTGATGTAATGTGGAAGTCCAAGAGACCCAGTTGATGAACATAGAGTCATGTAAGTCGGAAAGTCATGGAAGTCGAACAGTCATGAGGGTAGTCGAATAGCCACAAGGGTCAGTTTCACCCTTGGCTATAAATACCCCCTCATTTATACATGAAAGGAATTTTCACCTCAGATCCTCCCATATAACCAAGAGAGTCTGTAATATTTTCTTTGAGGAGTAAGTAGCGGCTCCAATGCCTTGCTGACGAGGTTAGTGATGTATGGTCTAACAATGTGTCATGGAACTTTCGCTTAATTCAGAAGCATGTTAACAGGCTAACACATTTTCACACATGTATTGTATTTGTTGTAAGACCGATCATTAACACTTGCAATGCATGTTTCTTTAACCATGTGTTCTACATCTAAACTGATTCATTTTCTTGTAATACTTAAACTACTAACGGAAATGTGTTCTATATGATGTTAATGTTGTCCCGACTGCGTCGATTTCTCTACTGTAAATCATACAATCCTCTCACATGAACCTTGTTGTAACAACCATCGCACTCATATCGAACTAATCTATGAGTGTTGTACGTGTTATCTTACCTTATATGTTGTGACTACTGTATTCGAGTGGACTGCTCCGCCGAAAGCTGTGTATGTACTTTTATGTTGTGTGTTCCTAACCGAGTTGGGATTGATCCCTTTCAACTTGGAAGTCACCTTCACTCTCTTCCCCTCATAGTGAAAGAACCATTTACACAAGTACACTTACACTTACCAGGCACATGAACCTCACTTCCCAAAGACAAAGCAGATCACTCTCTTGTGCTAACAAGCAAGAGTTGAAGCAAATCCTTAAGACAATGGCAATCGAGCCATCATATCGGATGGTACTCCCACACCAAACAGTGTGAGGTCTAGTTGGGGATTCGTATTGAGGTGATCCCTTGAATTTTGGCGGCTCCAGCATCGTCAACAGGTCTCAAAACAGCTCCAGAAGTTTAGGACTCAGACATTTGTCAAAAATATTAAACTATGCTACAACTAAGGTAACTGAAAAACTAAAAGAGATAGTGGTGGGGGTCTGTTGATGGTGTTGGACCCACCAACATTTAGGGGATCTCCCTAGTATGAAGTCCGAACTAGACCTCACATAATTTTGTGTAAGAGTCCCATCAGGTATGATGGCCTGGTTTCCATTATGTTAAAGATATGCCTTAGCTCTTTCTTGTTAGCACCTTAGAGTGGTTTTATTTGTCTTCAAACAACAAGGTTCGTGTGCCTAGTGAGTGCTTAGTGTCACTTGTTTTAAATTTCTTTCACTACAGAGAGAGAGGTAGGAAGTGAGTCTCAGGTTGAAAGGGAATAGTCCCAAATCTGCTAGAGACACGCAACACAACATGACATGCACAACTACTGGTGGTGTAGTCCACATGAATGCCGCATTTACAAATAGAAGGTGAACATATGGCATGTAAAACACCCAATGGGATAGTCCACACAAGTGCGACAGACATTATAACAAGTTTACAAGAATGAATCTGTCGAGTGTCCAACGAGATAGCCCACACAAGTGAGACATCGTTAGCAATTGATCCAACACATTTCCAACATTATATCTATTAAAAAAAATGAAATAGTTTAGTTGTTTTAATACAAGTTAAAGCAACATGCATTACAAGCATCCAAAGAATAGTCTTACAAACGAATAAACTACATGTGTGAAAACGTGCTGGCTTGTTAACAAGATTATGAATTAAGTGAAAGTTCCAAGACACATCTGTACACCATTACATCACTAACCTCAATACCAGGGCATTGGAGCCACTCCTCGCTCCTCAAAGAAAAGATTACATACTCTCAAGGCTTTGTGGGAGAAGCCAAGGTGAAAAGTCTTTTGCATTTACAAACGAGGGGTATATATATCCAATGGTGACACTGACCCTTGTGACTATTCAAATTCCCTCATGATAGTTTGACTTACATGACTCTTCAACTTTACATGTCTCTTCATATTTACATGTGAGTCTCTTGGACTTCCACGTTACATTAAATTGACTACAACAGTATGGCCAACAGTAGTGATGTGGTCGAGATGACTCATGACACGACTCGACACGATAATGCTGGTATGTTCATGCTAGTGGTGGTGTTCATGTCGAGTTGCAGTGTTATTGAGTGATTAATGTGCTCTTGGTGTATCATAGCTTCACCTCTGCATGGCAAGGTGTGCAGAGCCTTCGATGGTCTTGGTTTTCGCTTGATGTTTGCACGTGCATGTCTCTCCTTCGCTTGTACTTGGCATGCTCCATGTGTTCTTCCATTCATGAACAAATATCCTTGCATGCGCTCCTTATTCATCCCGTTTTTCATCGTGAATGTCTCATCCATGTACCCATATTTGCAATCTCTCATGAAAAGATGACATCAAATCCAAAAATATTCTAGTCTACCATGATGCATTATCTTTCACTTTCTGATGCAAGTGACCGGGAGAGAGGAAAAGGCTCTGAAATTGCGCAGAGCACATTTCAGGTTGGGATGCGGGCTACAGGCACTCTCAGTGAAAATTACGCAAAGGTCACTAGGAGGCTAAGATCGGCAATCCGAAACAATAATGGTTGTCTGTGGGATCTAACTCAGCTGCAAGGAAAATCTACGTAATTTTCCCGGGGAGATAGTGCAGGGAGCAAGGGGAGACTGGCAATGAAATTTGTGCAATTTCTCCGAGGAGGTTGGCCGCAGGCTACGGGAGGTTGCTGGCCAAAACTAAGCAGAGCTAGGATCCTAGCGTGTTGGACATCCCTACACAATTTTTGGGCTGAGCGATATGCTAGGCAACTGGGAGATTGGACATGAAAACTGTGTAGTTTTCAGGAGGAGAAATAGGCAGGCTGTCGGGGTGACTAGCTAAGAAAATTGTGCAATCTTTTAGGGCAGTGTAGTGACAGGTAGTGGGTGTCTATCCAACATGTCTGCGCAATTTCATCAGTCAATGGAAGTGGGCATGGTTGGTAGCTTCTGCGCAATTTTTTGGAGGAGTGAGCCTGGGGTCATTGCCTGGTCAAAATCTGTAGTTGACTAGGTGGAGGCTTCATGGATCTGGTTACGAGCAACGCAGATTGGTATGACTATTTGAGCAATGTCTGTGTTGTTCTAGGTGACAATCAGTTGGGTCATTTCTAAGATTTTGTAGCGCATACTACCTGGGAGACAACCTCAAGATCTGTGTAATTCTGGGCAGAAATACATGATCACTGAGGGCTGAAACTGCACAATATAGCTCAATGAAGGTCTAGTTGTTGGGGAGTGGTTCGGTCGACAGAGCTTCAAGAAAATGACTAAGTGTGTGAGTGAGTGAGCTTGTGCATACATGACAGTGTGAACACACACTCAACATGACTTGCCAACAAGACAACTGAAACCAACAAGACAACATGCTCAGTGTGACTAATTGTGGGAATGTCAAATGGTGAAAGCGACAAGTGAAACACTTTGGATAGACATTTTAATGACCACAATGACACTTGCATGACAATACTTACAACATCGTGTGTGAGTGCGATAGATGTTTACATAGCGAACACAACTCAAACACAACCTTCAACATCACCAAAACGAGGTCGCAAGCATGACATAGCAATCAACATGCTGAAGACGATTGTTGGTCGAACAAGTGAAAAGGTAGAAAGACATGTAGAAGAAACACATAAAATGCCTTTTCATGTTTGCACACATGCATGTTACTAACGACATAATGATATGAAAATGAAAAGCAGTCCTCCAAACTCAACTAAGAGGTGTACTTTGAAATGTGTTCTTTACTTACCATACTTACCCTTAAGATGATCATGCATTCGATGAAGTTTGCATGTGGTCCTGACATTTTCCATTACTTAGTTCCTTCGCCCTCCTCAACTCCTTGGGAGTGATCTCAACATGTCACCTTTTCCTACAGTCATTGAGTGGTAGATATGTCCAATTTCAGTGAACAATGACTGCTGCTGGAATGAGGCCCTAGGAGGCCCATCTACATTGTTTCTGCATGCAAGACTGATAGGACAACTTGGAAAACATTACGCAGTTTTGAGGCTCAGGGCATTGATGCGGGACATTGATCCTGGCAGGAAACTTCTGCACAATTTCTGAGTGTAGTGCAGCTAGACTGCTCTTCGCATTTATGGAGAGAAGTGCTAGTTGCTTGACTATTTTGCGCATTTTTGGAGAGTAGTGCTAGCAGGGGTCTCTCTAGGCTATAATGTTTTAGCTGGTAGTTGTTGTTGATGTCTTTGCTAGCTATAGGATTTTAGCAAGCAAGGGAGGTTGGCGTCTCTATGCACTGTGGGGTTTCAACAGGCAAGGGAGGAAGCTTGATGGTTGCAGAAGCAAAGCGTAGTTCCAAGAAGCTAGATGAGGTTAGGTTACTTGAGAAAATGGCTAAGTGCGAGATCAATGAAACATATGTAAATATTGATAGGACTTGATTGTGATCGCATATGGATGCTTAGTGACACAACATAGACCATCCAGAATGCAAAACACATAATTTTCTTGATGAAACAACCTTCACGACAAGAGTGTGTGAAGGGAGTGTGAAACATGTCTATGTGATGACAACCACTCATGCATACATTCTTTCCCTTAAGGAAAAACAACATTCCCTTTGCATGACAAACAACAACCCCTATGACAAAAAATGACACATGATGCATAAAAATGAGAATGCAAACAGCTGCTAAGTTCAAGGAGGGAAGCTTGAAATCATGAGCTTACCAATAAGTGACCAAGGATTATCGGTTGTAGGATCGATGGAAGGTTCCAAAATTTGCATGCGAACCAAAATTTTGGAGCTTGGTTATAGTCGCGTGACACACTGGTAGAAATCTAGCTCTTTGTATGGACTGTGTTTCGTGAGAAGCGAGTCTAACCCTTCTAGAAGTATTGTTCGATTCTTTGATCATCATGGTTTCGACACTAGATTGGTTGAAAGATGTAGTCCCTACCATTCTCTTGATCATTCAGCACACATTCCAAGTCTAGTCAACTTAGTTATTTTGATTGGGGATGAGGTGTATACTGGTGCACAAGTAATATGAATGTCAGAGTTTAAGTTTCATCTCTGGTGTTTCTTTGCTGCTAATAGGCCTTGATAGTACTCCGACAGAGTCATGCAGGAACAAAAGCATCACTCTGTTGCCAGCGAACTTGGTCAGTACCTTGGTGGACTTACTTATATCACCTCTCTACACAGGAATCCTTTGTCTTTTTTCGCCTTATTCTTTTTTTTTTTTTTTTTCTCTTTTTTATTTCAAAAACTGTGCATATGCACTTATTTATTACAGAGGCAGAAG
>APFE030036069.1:14889-33629 GCA_000404065.3 Pinus taeda
CTCCCTTCCCTACTCCCCCTCCCTCCCTCCTCACTCGACCCTCCCCAGCCCCCAGCCAACAGTGTCTTGGCCATTGGCTAGGGGCTTGGGCGGGCAGGGGGGCTGCGCTCAATACCCATCGTAGCAATTTGGTATGTAAAATGCAGCTCAACAACATCCCAGCCGAGTATCCCAGCAACCAAGAAATTAAAAAAATGATAACTACCAACCATTGTAGCCTTAAAGGTATGTCACGGCCATTTATTGTTTCAGGATTGATTTCATTACACTCTCCCTCCACCTCCATTTTAGCATACGAGAAGAAACTTATGAAATCCTCCCGCCAAACTACAAGTGATATTAATGAGAGATCTAGTTCTCCAGTTTAATGTTTTGATTAAGAATACATATACATATATAAACGTCTCTAGGTAATTACGCTAAGGTATATTAATCAAGCTATCTACGTTGAAGTTTGTTCATCCAAACAATTAATTATGTCAGTTTGTCCGTTGGGTTTCTAGGTCTCCATTCAAACTGTTATTTTAATTTCACAGTGTCGGTTTTGCATTCTCCTTACAAAATGATATTGTGATTTATGTTTTTCTTTTGGGCTCTCTCCTTCGTTATTGTAAATTTTGTTTGTTGTTGGAGTCGCCATCTCCATCCAAACTATTATTATAGTTTTTGTTTATTTGTTTTGTTTTTCTCCTACTAAAATTGTTTTATCTCTGTTTTTTTTTTAATATAGGTTTTTTAAATATATATATATATATATATAATATACTATATATACTATATATATATATATATAATATTAATATATATATATCGTATTTTTCTTTTTTTCTTTTTTTCTTTTATATTAAAATTTATAATTTTTTATAATTAATATATATATATTTATATATATATTTTCAACTTTAAAAAATGGTTTTTATTTTTATTATTTTTTCTTAATATCTTTCTTCTTTCTTCTTCTTCTTCTTTCTTTTTCTTTCTTTCTTTTCTTTTCTTCTTCTCTTCTTCTTTCTTCTTTTTTTTTTTTTTTTTTTTTTTTTTTTTTTTTTTTTATTATTATTTTTATTTATTTTTCCATTGGAAAAATCCGTAATTTTTCATTAATTCATAGAAAAATTACATATTGTAGATGCTGATTGCATACACTGTAACTGAGTCACCACGGACTGGCACGAAAATAAACTATGAGCTGTCCAGATACACCACACAGGGCGATTTGCCATAATATCAGTTGTGAAAGTATTTTATATGCCTGTATAAGCCTGTATTTTTCCAAAGGAAAAAGCGAACTTTTTATATATATGTTAATAAAAAGTTACAAGCAGATGCCAAAGCATTCCATTACATTGTGATCAGCACAAAACCAGAGAAGAACCTCTTCTCGAAGATCGGTCTTTGGTTCATACAAAACATTGCCAGAAAACCGCTGTCTGAAGGCCAGAACTGGACTATTGCCACAGGCAACATACCACGGTAGCAACCACTGCCCCACTGTCAAAAAACCGTCATCACAAACCCATATACCTGGGCTATCGAGGTAACAACCCAACATGATACAAGTTACTGAAATAAAGATGCCCAAAAAATACATGGGCCGCTGCAAAAACTGACACAGTATCAAATAAAAGGAGACTGAAGATCCACGGGTTCGACTGAGCCAGAGACAGACAAAAAGCCAAAAACAGATTTAGGCAAAAGGAGGCTGGGACGAAATCTGAGCATGACCCTGATTGAGCTCAGTTATTTGCCAAATGCCCATAGCCTGCTGCAAAGCTTCTTTAGATAATTTGTCTGCATCTTCATTCCTGTTCCTGTATATGTGATCCAAATGAAAACAATTAAAGGACTGTTTTAAGTTCATAATTTCCTCAAGAAGGGGTCTCAACATATAGTTTTGACATCTATTTATTCCATTAACCCATTTTATCACATTTAGGGAGTCCCCAAAAATCTGTATTGCAAAGATGTGTCTCTGAATAAGCCAACATAGGAGTAATTTGAGCGCAGACAGTTCTGCGAAGTTGTTTGATCCATTCCCAATGCCCACAGAAGCAGAGATGGAGTGAGACTCGTTTAAATGAATGACCAGACCCGCCCCTGCTGTTTGGTTTTGAGAAGCCCCGTCAAAGTAAGCCCACGACATGTTTGGTCTAATCTGTTCTTCCCTGTTATGAGGTATATTAGAGGATTCTTCCGGCTCAGGGATGCTAGAGAAAATAGCTGAACTTTGTAAGGCTATAGAACTCGCTGGGGAAACAACCTCTTGAAAGATAGCTTTATTCCTTGCAATCCAAACACCCCAGGATATTATGGGAGGAAGATTTTTTAGAGTTCCCCCTGGATGCTGGTTCCACCATCGTTCCCAAGCGACCTTCATAGAGTCTCCATCCCAACTAAACTGCTTCTTGATTAGGACCTGTACCTCTTGCCAGACCATCTTTGTGAAAGGGCAATGAAGAAAGAGATGTGGCACATTCTCAGAGTCTAGCTTGCATAAAGGGCACCTGCTCGGTCCAATCATAAATCTGGTTTGAAGGACATCCCAGGATGGGATCTTCCCTTTCAGGAGGCACCAGAAGAACAGTCTGGATTTTTTTGGACATTTTAATTTCCACAGGGATTTTGACCACCAGTCTGGTTCTTCCCACCCCTTTTTTGTCATTAGGAATTTATAACCTGCCTTTGGGGTATAAGAGCCTGAGTCTGCATGGGCCCAAACCAGCTGGTCAGGACGATCTTTTAATCTTACGTTGGATCTAACCAGTTCTTGAGTGAAGATATTCCAGTCATCCCACCAAACTGGGTCCAGATCAAGATCTACACCAGTCATCCAAGCTTGACCCCAGATCGAGGAGTGACCAATTTTCTCAATCTGGTTCAAATTGTAAATGCCTTTCATCTCCAGATGTCTAATGAGTCCCTGGGTTAGAGTATAGCGATCATTGCAACCCACCCAAGGGTCCCTGCCAATTTTTACATTTTCCCCATTTCCAACCTGCCAGGATAGCCCTTGTTCTATAACTTTAAAAGCCTCTGTTGTAGCTTTCCATACTACTGAAATGTTCCTGCCTTTTTTATTTGGATCCCGAATCCAGATCTCCAAGGGCATTGGGTCAATATACTTCCGTTTCACCACTCTAGTCCAAAGATTTTCAGATGATATGATCCTCCACCCCGATTTTGCAGCTAAACAAGTACTAAAATCATTAAGATTTTTGATTCCCCAACCGCCCCACTCCTTTGGTCTGGCTATCTTGTCCCAAGCTACCCACGGAAGGACCGTGTCCTCCTTGGCCCCTTACCAAAGGAACCTGCTACATATTCTTTTTATCTTATGGAGAGTGCCTTTTGGAATCCATGTCAGCGCTGCCCAAAAAACTGGCATGGCTTGTAGAACAGAATTTACCAGGGTCAATCTTCCTGCTCTCGACAACCACTTATAGCTCCAATGATTAATTTTACCTTCGATTTTTGCCACCAACCAATTCCAGTCTTGTTTTTTATATGAATGAGGCTTCAGCCAAAATCCCAGATATTTGAAAGGAGATTCCATGGAGAAAGCTTCAAAAGGTAAAACAGTAGTTATCTGGGCACGTTCATTTCTATTGAAGCCTTCAAATATAAAATGGGATTTCCTGAAATTGATTTGCATTCCTGTAGCTTTCATAAAAAGGTCCAGGATGACTTTTAATTCCTTCACTTCATTCAAACTCCCATTAGTAAAAAGCAGAATATCATCAACGAACAGTAAATGAGAAATGAAAAGATTGACCGCAACTTCCAAACCTTTTATCAGCCCTGTCCTTTTTGCTTCCATTAACAATCTACTGAGGCCCTCTGCCACTAGAAGAAACAGCAGAGGAGATAGGGGACAACCCTGTCTCAGCCCCCTTTGTCCTTTAAAAAACGGGGACGCTGCCCCATTGATTAGGACAGCAAAACTTACACTGGTTACGCATCCCATAACCCAGTTGATGAAGTCCAAATTGAAGCCGAGGTGGGTGAGTAGCATCCTTAGATATGTCCAGCAGATTCTATCATATGCTTTTGACAGATCAATTTTGATCACTGCCCCTTTCTTGATTGTTTGCCTGATGCTATGCAACGTTTCTTGGGCTACCCCGATGGCTTCGTGGATCTGCCTCCCATCCAAGAAGCCGAATTGTTCACTTGATATATTTTTTGACAGGATGGGCTTCAATCTAATGGCGATAACTTTTGCTATGATTTTGTAGATGCAATTACAGAGCGATATTGGTCTAAAATCCTCAAAAGAATCAGGGTCTTCTTTCTTTGGAATTAACGCTATGAAAGTAGCATTGAAAGGGGGATGGACTTCACCTTTTCTTCTAGACTCATTCACCACTTCTGTTAACTCTTCACCAATCGATTCAAAAAAGTGATTGAAGAGTTCGATGGTCCACCCATCTGGACCTGGGCTTTTATCTTTTGCCATGGATTTAATAACATGTTCAATTTCATCCTTTGTCACCACCTCCATCAACCTCCCTGCTTCCTCCTCTTCAACAAACCGTGGAAAGCATTGAGCCGTTCTGATTATTTCTGCGAGAGTTATCCCTCCTTGAGCTGTAAAAAGATTTTGGAAATGGGTCTTTCCCAATCTAGAGAGATCCTCAAAAGTGGAAAACTCTCTCCCATTTTGGTCCTTTAGCTTCCAAATGGTATTTACATTTTTCCGGCCCTTTGCATAGTTGTGAAAAAATTTTGTATTTTCATCGCCAGCCTTTAGCCAAATGGCCCTGCTTTTTTGTCGCCACTCCTCCTCCTTTTCAAGTAGAATCTTACTTCTCTGTTTTTCTAAAATCAGTATCTTCTCCTTTGATTCTTGATTTAGATATCCATCCGCTTCTGGCTCCTCCAACTCTCTCAGAGTTTCATCTATGAGAGAAAGGTTCTCATTCTGAGTCTTTTTCCTTACTTTAGCCCATTCAATAGTAGCTTTTTTTAATCTTCGAAGATTTTCCCCCAAATGGGCTCCTTTATTTTCAATTTGAGCATTGCCCACTTGCCTCCAAGTATCCCTGAAAAGCAAATTGAAAGATTCCTCCTGCAACCAGGCCGCGTTGAATTTGAAGGGAGAAGCAGGTTTGAGTGGAGGCTTTTTAACCTCCAGGAGAATGGGAAAATGATCCGAGTTTCCCCCCTCCCCAATCCATTGCCTGATCATAGGGATGTCCCTCATCAAATCATCATTTATTAGGAATCTATCCAACCTCTTTGCCACCCTACCTTCTCCTGTTCTTCTGTTTCTCCAAGTAGGTTTTGCTTTGATCAGATTGACATCAAGCAAATTATGAGAATGGAGCAAATTGGAGAAAAAGTCTGAAAGAGGGTCTTCCCTGGCTGAAGGTCCCCAAGCTTCCGCAAGCCCAATAGAGAAATTGAGATCGCCTCCCAAGATTAATCTCTTATTATTTATTATCTCTTTTGAGAGGAGATTGTTCCAGAACTGTTCCCGCCCTTGACAAGGACCATAAATGTTAAGTAGCATGACGGGAATTCCCAAATCTGGAGACGCTATCTCCATACCAAGAACATGATCCAAACCCCAGAGACTATTCAATTGCATCCTTCCATCCTTAACTCCTAAGGCCAGGCCCCCCGAGTGTCCTACTGCATCTATGGCTTGAAACGACCAAACAGGTAGTAAGGTTCTGAGCACAGACTCCACCTCCATGCTCCTCCCAAGAGTTTCTTGTAAGAACAGAATGTCCGGATTATATCGCTGGATTAGTTCCTTTAGAGCCAGCTTTTTGGGCTTGCTGGCTAGCCCTCTACAATTCCAGGACATCAAAATCATTTTACAACATGGTCAGGGGTAATCGCTGCTCTAAGCACCCCGGTAATGGACATTTGCTTCCCATCAGCTACATCAAACTTAGCTTTGTCTTTTGCTTTTGATAAGTACGAGGTCCTACCCCTACCTTTTTTTTTTAGAGGGTGGTAAAAAGAGGGGCTCAGACCGCCTATCGGCTCCTCCGGTTCAATGGGCTTTTCTTGATGTTTGACCATGGATCTCAAGTTATAAGGCCGATTCAATGGAGCGGGAGTAGTTAGGTGACTGATTTTGGACTCATCTTTGCATGACAGATCAGAGACAGAAATAGGCCCCTTTTTATTTCCAACTGTATATATAACATCAAATTTTTCAACTGATGCATCATTTATTGAATTAACACAAAACTCAGGGGAGGACGGAGACACACGAGAAGAATGAATCATACCAGACGGTTCCTCGATTGCGTCGACAGAGGCTCCAGCGTTCCCTTCCTTGTCGTCTGTCTGAAGCAAGGTATTTTTTGAGTTTTCGGGCAAGGAGGACTCGTCTGCTTTGATGTCTTCCCCCGAGTTTCTGATCTTTCCTTCCAACCTCGCATCCATCTGACTTGTCATATCCTCGAAGGCCTTATCCCTTCGCTTTTTTTTCTCCCTCTGCGCCTCTGAAGCCTGAGATCTTCTTCTTCGATGCCCCAGCGAGCAGTCCACTGCCAAATGACCATACTCATGGCATCTGAAGCACCGAAAGGGAAGGTGCTCATAGTCCAAGGGCTGGACAAAAACATACTCTCCATATTCCAATTTAATAGACTCCGCCAGTCCCTCCTTAGGATTCAAACGAACCAGTATCCTTGCCACTGTTCTTTCAAAAGTATGAATAAAGGACATGTCAGCTTCTAAATAAATGCCCAACAAATTCCCAATGGATCTAAAAACAGATTCAACCCACAGGAAAGGAGGGAGCCCAAGTAAACGAACCCATACTGGAAACTCATCCGCCTTCTCCTTGTTTGCATCAAAATTTGGCGACCACCTCTGAAAAAGCACTGGACGATTGCCAATGATCCAGTTCCTCTCTGCTACCCATTCTGCGTCTTCCTTCTTTGCAAAGCTCACCATGAACCAACCTTTTACTAACCGGGCCACCCTGAAAGGGTTTAGAAGGGATTTTTTCCATTGCATTTCTGCCCACTGATTTAAGGCTTTACCGGAGAGGGCTCTCCCTCTAATCCTTCCTACAAGAGTGCATTCTGCCACCATCAACGCATCCTGGATTTGAACATCCATACCCAGTACTAAATTGCCTTCAAAGTTTCTCTTCTTCAGGGAAAACTCCCTTTTTTTTCGGTTTATCTCAGATTTGTCTTGTCTCTTATCTGATGTGTCTCCCTGTATATTATTGTTTACACATTCTTTTGAAACCGGCGCGCAAACGCTATTTACTACTGGAGATTTTGATGGGGTATCTCCCTTCGCTCCTTGATGTGCGACTTTCGCGGCTCCCTGTTCACCACTCCCCTGTCCAGGGCACCCGGTGACGAAGATGTTTGAGGTTTTTTCCCCAATATTCTCAGGCCTTAGCGCCTTTGCCCCCTCAGATAAAAACCCGTTATTGATTTGAAGAAGTGTGTGGGGGAGCTTTACAGGCGACCTTCTCACAGAGTGCCTGTTGGTTTGCTTTGACGGCTCGTTCCCTACCTTCAGACCTTCACCCTCTGAGGCCCAGGTCACCTGCTTTGGCGGAGAGTGTAAGATGTCTTCCAGACCCCCTGAGTAACTGGCTGGCCCTGAGAGGGGTTTCAGTTTTTTCCCATGTATTCCAACAGAAACCTGTAATGGGCTCTTCCCTACGAACTGTACATGTTTGGGTTCCTCCCTTTCTTTGGATAAAGAAGTGTCCACACCTGTCTTGGCCCCTAATAGCTCAGAAAACCCTTTTGTTTTCCACGCGTCCACCTCTGCCGGGATCTCATCTGCGAAGTTTCCGAAGAACTTTACCAGGTTTTGCGCCGTAACGTCTTTCCCCCAAGCTGACAGGAGGTCTTCCGGCGCCGGCTCCAGGTCAATCTTATCCCCTTAGTTTACCATGGTGGAAAGTAAAACAGCTGTAAAAAACTTGATTATTACCTCTACCTGCCGGTGATGATGAGCTCCAATCAGAACGGGACAAAATGCCGTTTCTCCTCCCTGTTGGTTTTCCCGGAGTCGTCGTCCGCCTTCACTAGTCTTGATTGAAGGGAAATGCCTTCCCACTGCGCTATTACGGATACCTTAAAACGCCTTCACACTGTGCTAATACGGTTTACCTTAAACGCCTTCTTGCTGTGCTTAACCGGGGCTGTTTACTGAAACCCTAAAGTAATGTCTCTAAACCAAAACCGCTTATTTTCACCTACCTCGAACCATCCGCCCAGAACTCTGTCCCGTACACCTGCTGTCATTCCCTGCCAGTACAGACCTAGTTCCATTCCGTGAGCAGAAGTATGTCTGGGCTGATCCTGTTACGTGATCTCAGATCGAACCTGGTTGCCGCCGCGGTTCGCCATCCCGCCTCAACATCATTAACTAAGTTAACTTGACTTAGTTGGCTCCAACCTGTATAAGCCTGTATATAAGCCACGCAGGGCCCTTTCAAAATAGAAAACTATTGTATATGTCTATGTACATTAGCAAAAAAAATTTGTGTTCTTACAGTAATTTAACAAAAAATCCGATAGTAATCAAGGGCTTATGTCCCTCTGGTAATGTTGGTCTATATATGGCCGATGAAAATAGCGGTATTCATTTGTCCCCCTCTGCTCTTGTATCAACCACTCTCCTCTGGGTAATGCCGAGGCCTCCTTGGATAGTTGGTCAGCACTACTGTTATGCTCCCTGTAGATATGATTGCAAGAAATATTGTTAAATTCTGTCTTGAAAATATTAACTTCATTCAATATATTACTGAGTGTGTTTATGTGACATGCAGTAATGTCATTGACTAGTTTATGATGATCTTTGAGTCTCCAAAAATATTTAAATTGTTGCAATGGTGTCCCAAGGAGAAATGCAGTAAGTGGTTGAGGGTAAAGAGTGCCGCGAAATTAATGGTTCCAACTCCTAAACCCATCTTGACTTTGTAGAAATGTTGATCACTGATATAAATAATGAAACCTCCACCACATCCCCGTTGATTAGCAACACCATCAAAGAAGGCCCAAGGAGTGCTTTTGTCAATGATAGGAGGGGCATGAGGTCTGTGCTCTCTGGGCGGCAGAGGGTCGGGTAATTCATTATAAGCTGAGACTATACCAACTGCAATGTGAGGCCAAAACGCTGGTCTATTATTAAATATGAAGCGATTACGGGCCAGCCAGATATACCAACTGACAATCAAGGGGAGGCTTTGAAGTTTGGATCCCTTGTGTCTATTAGACCAGTCATCCCAAGCACTGCCAAGTTCATCGCCAGCCCATTGCCCAGTAAATCGAATAGAGGAGGATAAGATTTGCCAAAGAGAGTGCAGGGCTATGCAATGCAAAAAGTGGTGATCGGTCGATTCGGATGAGCATTTGCATAGGATACACCAGGTTGGCCCATAAAAAGATCTGTGAGAAAGGTGTTCCCCCGTGGGTACTTTATCTCTAAGAATACACCAGAAGAATAATCTGATGCACAACAGTGCTGTGAGTTTCCAAATGTTTCTCCACCAACTTAAAATCTGTTCTGGCCTTTTGTGGTGAATCAAGGAAATATATCCTAACTTTGGAAAGTATATGCCATTCTCCGCCTGACACCATACTAGTTCGTCCGAGCCATCTTTTATCCTTATGTGAGACTCAGATAGCGTAGATATATAATCCTGCCATTCTTGGTGCCATTGAGGGGGTAGATCTAGTTGACGAGCACATTTCCATGCTTGTGAAAAAATACCTGTGTTTTGTAGATCTGCAATGTGTGAAATAACCATGATCTCATGGGAGTGAAGATGTTGTATGAGGTCTCTAGAAAGAAGATGTCATCCTCCACCTCCAATCCAAGGATCCAGACCTATCTGAGCCAGGGAACCATCATTAATTCTCCACACCAGATTGTCTCTAATATGGGGAAGGGAATGAAGCAGTGCCTTCCATATGGATGAGATGCCTGCCGTCGACCAACTAGGCAGTCAAACCCAATCCATAATATTCTGTGGCCAAATGTATTTATGATATGAGATATAGGTCCATAGATTCTGACCAGTCAGCAGGGTCCAGCCCATTTTTGCAGTAAGGGCTTGCACAAATAGAGGGAGATCTTTTATACCCCATCCTCCCCATTTCTTTGGCAATGCAATCTTTTTCCAGCTAATCCAGGCAATTTTTTTTTTTTGTCTTGATTCCCGTTCCAAAGATATCGGTTGCACAATTGCTGCAGACGAGATAGGATATTCCTGGGGATCCATGCAAGTGCCATCTAGAAAACTGGGGTAGCCTCCAGGACCGATTTGATAAGGACAAGCCTGCCCGCCCTGGATAAATATCTATGACTCCAGACAGATAGTCTTTTCTCTAGTTTTGTAACAAGCCAGACCCAATCTGCAATCTTCTGACAGGTAGGTTTTAACAAGAATCCCATATATTTGAGACCTCTATCCAAAGGGTGGATACAGTAAGGAAAGATCTGATGTGCAAAATTGGATTCATGGACGGAAGTTCGAGTGAAGGTGATGGTAGATTTTAATTGATTAGCTAGCATCCCAGTGGCGGATGAGAAAAGTAGAGTCTTGGAGAAAGTACGGGAATCCCAAATGCTACCATCCAGCAGGATAAGCACGTCATCCACAAAGAGGAGATGAGTAAGAAAGCAATCGTCAGAAATCATGAGGCCACAAAGGTCTCCTTCCCTCTTAGGTGATGCAATTAGGCGACTGAGACCCTCCATGACAATTAGAAAGAGGAGAGGAGATAGAGAGCAACCTTGTCTTAGCCCCCTTTCAAAATGGAAGAAATGAGAAGCCGAGCCATTTATGAGGACACTGAAAGTGGATGTGGTAATGCAGGCCATGATCCAAATAATGTAATTATGAGGAAATACCAAATGGGTGAGAAGCATCTTAATGTAAAGCCAGCTGACCCGATCGAAAGCTTTAGACAGGTCAAGTTTGAGAATGATTCCCTTTAGATGTCTGGTCCAAATAGAATGGATGGATTCATGAGCCGGTCTAATGGCTTCAGGAATCTGTCTGGACTCAAGGAAGGAAAATTGTTGAGGTGCAATATGCCAGGAGAGAATAGGTCCGAGTCTGTGAGTAATGATCTTAGATATAATCTTGTATAGGCAGTTGCATAAGGATATAGGCCTATAATCATCGAAATATGATGGAGAATCAGATTTAGGAATGAGGGCAATGAAAGTCGAGTTGATGGCATGGTATAGAGATCCTGTGATTCTACTCTCCTCCACAACTTTCAATAGATCCTGTCCCAAGATCTCATAGAAAGCAAGATAGAATTCAATGGTCCAGCCATCCGGGTCTGGACTCTTGTCCTTCTTGAACCATTTTAACGTGCCTTCAAGTTCCCGAGAAGTAACCGGTGCATAAAGCTCTTCGTCTTCATCCTCATTGACAAATCTTGGAAAATGACCAGCCACATTGATAATATCAACAAGATTTGCTCCAGGAGGGCTCTTATAAAGGTTACGGAAGTGAGTAGTGCCAAGGTTGGAGAGCTTGTTGAAAGAGTCAGCAAATCCTCCCTCAGGTAGTGGAAGATTCCAAATGGTATTTGAAACCTTTCTCCCCTTTGCATAGTTTTGAAAGAACCTAGTGTTGTCATCACCAGCTTTCAGCCAAATGGCTCTACTCCTTAATCTCAGGGATTCCTCGCGCTCCTTTAGTATGTGTGCCTTATGATTTTCCAACTCAATCAAATGTGACTTTTCTTCCACAGAGATGAATCCCAGACTTCTTTCATCGAGCAAAGAGCTCAGCTCAGATTCAATTTGGGCCAGCTGTGAGTTCTCCCGAATAAGCTTATCCCTAGCCAAATTAATATAGAGGTGCTTGAGCTTGCAAAGGTTATTACAAAAATCTTTTGCCAATGATTCAGCTCTATTGATGGGGTTGGTAGCCCATAAATCCGAAACCATACTGATGTAGGCAAGGTCCTACAACCAGACATGGTTGAATTTAAATGGGGCTTTAGGTTTATGGTGAGGTCCATAGATCTCCAGATAGATAGGGGAATGATCCGATATGCCCCTTGAGCCCACCCATTGTTTGTAGTGGTGCAGATGCTATAAGAGAGGGCTCTTCATTAAAAATCTGTTTAGTCTACGAGCCAGTGCAACTTCACCTACCCTTCTATTTCTCCAAGTGGGGAGAGGTTTGTGCATGGGAACATCTACAAAATTTGTCTGTTCCAATAGATTTGTCATGTGCCCTGAGATAGCATCCACCTATGCCGAAGACCCCTAAGATTCTCTGAAACCCAAGGAAAAATTTAAATCCCCTCCGATGATAATGTGATTAGAATCAAGGATCGAGAGGGTTAAAAAATGTTGCTAGAAATGTTCCCTCTAATGACAGGGTCCATATACATTCACGATCCGAAGGTTTTTACCGAGCTCATCTAAGAAAATATCAATGCCCATGAATCCCGTACCCCCCCATGATGCATCAACCCTGATGGAACGAAGGTTGTATCCAATGGCCAATCCCCTCGATCTCCCTACAACATCTATAGCCACAAAAGTCCAGCTCGGGGCCAAAGATTGTAGGGAGCGGGTGATGTGATCAGCCAGACCAAGTGTTTCTTGTAGCAGTATAATATCAATCGATTCTACCTCAAAAAGTCTCTGCAAGGCTAGTTTCTTGGAGGCACTAGCCATGCCCCTGCAATTAAAAGACAGATAGTTCATGAGGGAACTCCTCTCGGGGTGTTCACAGCTCTAAGGACCTCGTTAAGAGTGGATTGGTGGCCAGAGGTTACCTCCGCCCTAGCGTGCTTTTTGGCTTTGGAGAGATAAGACTTCCTCCCCCGGGATGACAATGGAATTGAACCAGGAAGGGTGAGGCCTAAACCAGTCTGTAGAACTAGGGTACCATTGGTGAGGGTTCTGGAGCGGAGGAAATAATGATGTGAAGGTGAGACCTCGGAGGATGACAGCGAGATGGAGGAAATAAAAGGTGGTAGCAGAGAAGGGGCAGTAGTGGCGATAAGAGGAGGGGTCGACATGATGCAGTGTGCCATGGAGGTATGAACAGAAGATGCAACAACAAATGTGCTATAATCAAAAGATGAGGTATAAGAGATCAGAGTAATACCCGAAACTTTCGCGGCTTCTGCAGCAACTCGAGCCCTAGTCAGCGGCGGCGATATTGGTCTGTGTCCAACCTCCACCGGCTTGTGAATAGGAGAATTTTCCGAAAAGGTAGGACCCGTGGCAAGGGGACGTGAAGCAGCCGACGAATTTACTCTGGATGGAACAGGTTTTGTCTTTGGGGTATCCTCTGATTTCCTGTTGAGCGGGCAATCTTTAAAGAGATGTCCCACCTTGTGGTAGCGTCTGCAGCGGAACAGAACCCCTTCGTAATCCAAGATCTGGACCCTGATGTACTTTCCCAACTGAAGTGTAATCTTCTCCTCTAGGCCCTTGCGAGTGTCCAAGTGGACCAGAATGTAAGCAAGGGTTCGATTTTTTGATTCTACAAAAGTATGGTCATGGTCCAAATATGTGCATAGAGCATTTCCAATCTTGATAAAGACTTCCTCGCACCAGTACTGTAATGGGAGCCCTGGCAAGCGAACCCAAAGAGGTCCTGTCTCGATTTGTTCTCGCTCAGGGTCAAATAACGAACTCCACCGCTTGAGGAGGACCGGAGCCATCTCGATGTGCCAGTACCTGGCAAGTACCAGATTAGTATAGTTTTCCTTTGCAAAGTGTAAAGAGAACCACCCCTTGGGCAGGACATGAACCTCAGGCAGTTCCTTCAGCAAGCCACCCCATATCTCCCTGACCCATTGGGTCAATCTGTTGGCCGAGTATGCTCTGCCTCGCACATGTCCAACAAGCACCGTACTAGCCATAATAGCAGCCTCCCCCATTGCAGAGGTCTCGCCAAATCTAATGGTGATATCCTTTGTGGTAGCCTTTACATAGTTGGTCTTCCTCTTTCCCAAGCGAGGAGCAGAAGGGTGGTCCACCAAAGGGTTTGGGACTCCTTCCGGGGGAGTAAGTTTTGCAGATTTAACCTTCACCGCGGGGGTCTCAAAGCAATCCGACGGCAGGTGAGCTGAGGAAGGAGGGTTTGCCACTTCAGAAACCGGGATGTCCACAGGGGGCACAGAGAAAAACGTTGAAAAAGACGGATGAGGTTCAAATGAGGGCGATGGGGGGGTGTTCACGGATAATATGTGTAGGGTGCCCGGTGAAAGTGGAGGGACATCCAAGGTAGGTGATTCAAGCGAGAGTGACCCGGAGAGAGGAGGCACAGAGCAATGCCCAGGGAAAGAGACCACTGGCGACGATAAGGGCGGTGCCGGTTCAGGAAATAGAAGTGAGGCAGATATCGATGAGGAGAAACAGGGGTTTCCAAAAATGACACGGTCCGGAAAGGGCTCCTCAGAATAATCGACCTCTTCAATCTCCATAGTGTCCCCCATGTTCCCAACCAGAAATCGACAGCCGAAAGCGGCGGGTAAGAAAACGGAAAACGACGGGCAGTAGTAGATGGTGACGGTACAGGGTTCTAGCAGACTGCAGTAAATTGCAGTAAAACCCTAGGGTTTTACCCTAAACCCGCACGGACGACCATCGCTTCCCCTCCCCCTATCTTCTTACTTGTATAATAATTATTTTTTACATTTTATGGTATTTTTTTTATTTTTATTATTTTATGATGTTGAATTTATTTTTTGTCATGAATCTCCCCTTGCGCCCCTAGCCGTTGTGCTTAGGTGTGGCTTGGGAATTTTTTTGTCTTTTTTAACTGTTTTTTTTATATTCTATGGTATGGTTAATTTTTTACATTTAAGTTTTTTATGCATTACTCTATATTTTTAATTTGATTTTTTTGTCTGTTATTTGTATGTTTTATTGTTTTTTTTTTTTTTTTATTTTTTATTTATTTTTTGCATTTGAATTTTTGTTTCTTTTGTATTTTTGTTTTTTTTTTTATTGTTTTTTTTCATATTTTAATTTTACATTTATAATTTGATTTTTTGTATGTTTATACTTTTATTTTATTATTATTTTCAATATTTGAATTTTTGTTTTCTTATGTATTTCATATTATATGTTATATTATATATATATATATAATATATATATATATATGGGGTCCGTGTCCATGTTTGTCTAGCAACCCGATCCCATTATGTGCAATTTGATAGTTGATTTTAAATTTTTCATTATAATGAGTCGAGTCTGCCCCACAATGTGTTAATTTCATGGTTGGTCTTTAAGTTTTCATTACAATGGGTTGAACTCACCTACACTACGTGTCAATTTGATAGTTGATTTTTTTTTTTTTTTTTTTTTTGCAATGTATCAAGTTGGCTTAGGCTAAGATTTTAAAATTGCTATACATTAACATTTAAAAAAATTACTCTTGGTATAATAACTCGTTCATTCAGGTGTTCAGTTTTAAAGTTTTTTTAGTCATAATTTTTTTTTTTCCATAATGTCATACTTGAAATATTTTGAAAACTTAAGATTGTTTTGTAGTCATAATCTTTGGTTTTAATTCCATGGTTGAAAAGTTGTCAAGATTTTAATGTTTTTCTAAGTCGTGATATTTTATCTTTAATGTTATGGTTGAAAACAGTTGTAAATATTTTTTCTTAGCACCATGCTTGAAAATTGTTGGAATTTTAAGGTTTTTCAAAGAAATGATATTTTAAATTTAATGTCATGCTTAAAAATCATTGGAATTTTAAGGCTTTTCAAAGACGTAATATTTTATCGTTAATGTCATGCTTGAAAATTGTTGCAAATTTGAAGTTTTTCAGAGTCGTGATATTTTATTTTTAACGTCATTATTAAAAAATGTTAAAAATGTACCCTGAAAAAAAAGATGTTATTTCGACATCAACACTTTTCGATTTCAAGGTGTTTTTTGCACCAAACAATTGTTTTTTACTGTTATTTTTAAAAGATATTGAAAATTTACTCCGAAAAAAATGGTGATGCACAATCAACACTTTTTATTTTTGGGTTGTTTTTTCATGTTTTTTGGGGATTTTTGGGCTCCAGTACCCATTTTGAGGTAATAGTTCCCATTTGATCAGTAACTATGTTAGTTGCCCATACATACAGTATAGTAGATGACTTCGCACAATCACGTGCTACCATGTCGACGTTGGTAGTACTCCAGTTGTGCCCATCTCAAAAGAAAGCTCTACTAACTACTTTGGGCACAACAGGTCCTTTCGAAAATCGTTTGATTTTCTTCCTATTTGATACATTAGAACATCCCCCATTACCTTCATCTGTTTCTTTCCAAATACCAGTCTGAGTCTGTAATTCGATCATCTCCCGATGCATTATTGATGAAGATGCATCCACCTGTGTGATGTCTGCTGCTGTTTGGAAACAACTTAAGTAACCTGAGTTGTCCCCCTCCACCATCACTTTGCGTGCCTGGGATGGACACTCCTTCCAGCCTCTTTGCATGTACTGCAACTGTCCAGTGACCCTTACGGGTGAGACTATCCATGTAGACATTGAGGTTATTGATGCCCCTTTATATTACAATAACCTCTTGGGTAGTAATTACACATATGCCATGTCAGTTGTCGCATTTGTGGTTTTCCGCAAGATGTGCTTCCCCCATGAAAGGAAGATCGTTACCATCGATCAGTTGACATACTATGAGCTGACATCCATGATAAGCAATATTCAACTCCTCTCACCAGGGTTTCACCCGGAGTCTACAAATATTACTCATTATTGGGTTCTTTCCCTGGTCCTCCCCCTCTCATCTCAAAGCCTAACTCTATGAGTGTTTGCATGTTATAAGCGTCATGGGCTACTCTCAAGCAGTCTGGTACATCCAATCAATAACGAGCTTCTCAACACCCTGTTGTTTCCATCCTAGCTGATCCCTTTGGATCCACCCCTCCAGGACCCCCTCTGTTTGTGGGTGCCTCTCCTATGTTTCCACCAGGAACTGTTCCTCCAGGTTTAAACCATCTAGGAGATATTTCGTCGGGACATTACCCTATAGGCCAGATACCTTTCTTATTCCCCCCTCCAGGAGTATTTTATGTCCTTTTCATGGTTGCACTGGTCCTTCCTAACATGAATTTGGGGATCCCAGTATGGTACATCGACCCCCTGCAACTATTTTGCCTGGTCAGCTAAGACCTTACCATGCTTTGACCCTGGTTCAACCAATCCCTACGGCCCCTGCCATTACTTCAGTTCCATCACAACCTAAACATGAACCCACTCTTGTTGCGAAAGCATCCAGACAGGGGGGCAAATCTAAGAGGAAAGAACCTAAGGAAAAAACTCCCCAAGCTCCTCCAGCCCCCAAGGTCCCAAAGTCGTCACCTCCATGCGCTTTGTGTAAACTTTTTGGGCACGCCACCAATAAGTGTCCTGAACTTCCTCAACTCAAACCTTTGGTTCATGAAACATTCCATGAGTCAAATATACCTAAGGTCCATGTTACCTTACCAGGTCCAGCCAAGAAACTCAACACGTTATGCACAAATCACCCTTGTGCCTTGTGCGATCATCATGGTCATTATTCCCATTATTGCCCTTGTCTCGATGAATTTCATGATTGCCTTGAGGCGCTTCACGAATACAAGGCCACTCGTAATGGAACACCTACTCCTCTACCCGTGGATTTTGGTATCACTAGTAAATTAGAACATGGGGACTCTGGTCCCGCCATCGTGATCCCTCCCCCCGATGTCGAGATGATGGACACCACGGGCCATATCCTTTACCTGTCATCATCCTTGAGTTCCTTGCAAGAAAACCTTTCTGATGTTTCTGTGCGAACTTCTATCGAACCCCTTTCGACAGAATCCCAAGTCTCAACATCCATAGATCCTTCATCTACTAGCTCGTCGTCTACCATTACAGATGATGCATATGTGAACCTTCTTTCTTAGGTTGATGCACCAGGTACCACCCCTGCATCATGTAGTCGGTCTTCCTCCCACCTGCCAATCTTCCATTATGATCAGGACATCATGGAAGCTTTGTCTACCCCTAATTACCCTTGCACTTAGGCAAGGGGGAATATTTTATGGAGGATTCTGAGGGCCATTTTCTTCCCAATTCTCCCAATGCACTCTACCTCAAGAAATGTCTCTCATAGAACATCCCTTTGATTTTCGTGTCTTTACTTCTGCCATGAAGTTAGGTAGATTGCATCATCTCATCCATTGTCTTTTGCACCTTTCAGATGAATCCATCATCCACACCGTATATCGGTCGTGCCGACAGTGCGAGTCACTTCTCCTAGAATATAGTCGTGGCAACCTAGGCCATTTTTACCCCCTTGCATACGTTAGTCCTTTTGAACAGCGTGTGCATTGGATTTGCCACCAATAACCAAGCCGAATATGATGGAGTGATATGTTTGTTAGTCGACGCCCTTTGTCATTGTATCCTTCATCTTCATGTTCATTTAGATTCTCTTGCTACTTGTCATGCAATTGAATGGTGTATCATGCGCATAACCAAGTCCTATTTAGAAAATATCTACGAGTTAAGTTGTTGGTATGTGAATTTGAATCCATTACTTTAGTCATGTTCCTAGAGGCCAAAATAATTTTGTAGATACCATTGCAAATAACATTCTATATTGGCATTTATCACATGTAGACCATAGAAGACAACCATAAACAAAACACATGGCAAACCATCATCGTCATATAAAAATGCATAATCATATTATGTATCACATAAAACATATAAGTGTTTGGAGCCCTTAGCTCTAAATACATTTGGTACGC
>APFE030036069.1:43019-56938 GCA_000404065.3 Pinus taeda
GGGGTGAATCAGCAGTATAGGTAGGTTTCCAATAATTTCATCTAGCTGTAGATTTAACATTAATTTCCATATTCTTATATTTTTATTAATAGCATAATAACAATGAATTACATTAAATATTTATCAATGATATGACATTGATAAACTAGTTTCCAAATAAGTCTCTTTAAAAAATCAGGACAATAAACACACTATTCATATACAAATTTACAGTATAAACTCCAAGTCTATGGATATCACACATTGTTAAGTGTAAAATGGTGTTCCACTTTTTGATAGTTGGAGGATACTCTTTGTCAAATAGGTCTAGTTTCGTTTCTTAATGGGAAAATTCATTATCACCTCCATCCAAGTTCAAATATTGCTTGTCACATGTTTTCCCTCATGTCCAACCGTGGTTGGTAAGGAACCAACTATCTCATTCTCACTTAAGTGCTTGAGGGTGGATGGAATGTTTTCAACCATTTTTCCCCTCATGGGCCAATTGGGGCTAGCAAGGTACTACCTATCTCACTCTCACTTAGTGCTAGAGGTTGGGACAAGATGTTTCCAAACATTTAGTACAAGGGGTTAGCTCAACTAGTTGTTGTCAATGCTCTTGGGAATTTGGATAGTTTTGTGCTATCAAGTGACTAGTTTGAGTCCTATTGGGTTAGGCGCACTAGTCTATGTTGACAAGTTTACTAAGGATTTTATCCATGACTGTAGGGAAGCATCTTGATTTCCCCGTGAGGTTTCTTTGGGAGAAAAATGTGATGGATAATAGACACATTAATAGTTTAAAATAATGATCTTTGAGATCCTTTAGACAAAAGTTAAAAATAAATATACAAAATATTAATATGCATCCTTATCATTTTTTAAGGCACACCTTTCAATTTTGATCCCTACAAACTTAGTTTGAGGTAAGATATTCCATTTTGTTCAAACTATAAGTTGAGGTTAGATATTCAATTTTCAACCCTTGGAAACTTAAATATTTAGTTTCACAATCAATTTTTGATTTTTTAGTTAAGTCTCAATATTTAAATATTACAACTATGATAAGTGATGACAATGTTTTGATCTTCCTACTTGAAAATTTCAAAGATATACATTTTGTTGGTGTTGTTGCTTTTAGCTAATGATTTTAATGTCTTTCCACTCAACTGATTGGTTTGATGATGCCGAGGCCTGCAATACAACCAATTCATTGCTGTCCTCTAATTTGATTAAAGGGACTATTTCCATTTTTAGGTCCTTCATCATCCCTTTGAGGAGAGTTTAATTGTTTACGTTGATAGGCATATCTATTTTAGGATAGGACTTCTAGAGTTTTAATTTAATTATTATCAATAATTATTAGAAATAGGGCTTCCTTAATTTTAATGTAACTAGAGAAACCATATAAATTAAAGGCGTAGTCTAACTTTTAGATGAAATGACCCTTTCACGACATTTTTGCTGTTAATTTTAATCAAAATCCAATAGAGATTTTTAAAATCTTGATTTTAAGTTGTTTAATCTGCAAAATTCAAGTGCCCAAGGGGTTTTTTTAGGGTGTTGAATCCATTTATGCATTCGAAAATGCATTTTAAACAACAAAAAATCACATTCTTTCTTGAAATTGTTTTGTTGGATTCCAATGAAAAGTCTATTTCATCTATAAGTTAGACTACACCTAAATTAAATGGCTAGCAAACGATGTTAGGCATCAATCCATGATAAACATCAAATACAAAATTGTGATACATATCATGTCTCTAACATTTAAAGAACATAAAAATTAACTAAATTAGAGCACCTTAAGAGATTTTATCCCTCTTAGCGCACGATAGATCCAAATTTAAGATGGATCTAGGGTGGTTTAATTATTAATAAATTTTAATAATATTAATTATTATTATTATTATATTATTAATTTGGCATAGTTAAAATGTTATTATTATTATTATTTTATTTTTATATAATTTGACTGAGTCAAAATGTTTTAATTAATAATTATAATTATTAATTGATTTTATTTTATTTTTATGTAATTTGTCCGAGCCAAAATGTTTACATAATAGGACATTACAATATCTCTTCTATACTAGTTTGGAGAGCACCTCTCAGTGCAAAAAAGATTAATATATAAATCAACATAGATCCATCTTAACAATGAATCTATCAAGCACTAAGAGGGATTAAAACTCTCAAGGTGAAAACCTCTTTTTTGAGTGCAAAATTTGAGGAAAAGTTTGCACCTCGAGATATTTGATCCCTCTCGGTGCTTGATAAATCTGGAGTTGAGATGGATCTAGGTTGCTTTATTTTACACACATACCCACACACATGTAGTCTATCAAATAGATGAAATGGCCCTTTTCCGAACACTTTTTTCTAGTCAATTTCACTTGAAATCTCATAGAATTTTTTAAGAATAATAAGTTTAAGTTATTTAATCTACAAAGTTCGAGTGCCTTAGGGCTTTTAAGGGTTTTGAATCCATTCATACATTCAAAAGTGCATTTTAAAAATAGGAAATCATAATCTTGCTCAAATTGCATTGTTAGATTATGGCAAAAAAAAGCCATTTTGTCCCATTAGTTAGACTGTACTGATATATATATATATATATATATTAATATATATATATATATATAATATATATATATATATATATGTATGTATGTATAGTTTTTTTTTTTTGCCAATCAAAGAACTTCTATTAGATTATCATGAAAATACATATTAGAAAATGTTTCTCAACGACTTCCTCGACTTCACTCTGACCAGATTAGTTAGTTAGGAGAGCCAGAGTATGCAGAAGATGTTCTCGTCGTGCCTTTATTTCCGATAAGTTGAATAGAATTACAAGCCAAAAAGAAGACAAAAATAACAAACAACCTATGAGAATCATACAATGGATGTGGTTGAGGAGAGTGGAAAGGAGACACTACAAATAGACCATATCTCTCATGCATATGGAAATCAATGTGCTCGACTCTGGCCTCCAATTCATGCAGGTGATCATTAGTCCATTGTTGGCTCCAATGAATGTTAGCCAACTAATCTAGAATCTCATTCTAACTGAACTTGATGTTTTTCATGTATGCCACTAGCTCATTCATATCCTCATATCTATGCTCCCTAAGGATATCTAGGTTGGCTCCACATTCGCAGAGTCTACAGTTAACGAACTTTGGATACTTGCATGATGTGCTTCCTGCCTCTGCTAACCACCACCTCCCTATTAAGGCATGACTTAACTCACACTAGTTTCCCAAACCTGAAACCCGAAAAGGACCACAACCTCTACAGAGACACCATCCACAAGAACCCAAACAAGATACCCACATACCAAACAAATATCGGGGGATACAAACTCAAGGGCACGAGAGAGCCGACATAACTTAGGGGCGGAAACAAGCTTACTCAACCCCAGGTTACTCGCACAACCAACAAAGAATAATAAGGAATGTGAATTACTTGCCCACCCCACCCAAAAGACCTTTATACACTACACAAAGCAGCCATACAGGGATCAAAGCGAATTAACCTTAACCCTGAGAAAAAATACGCATAGGGCCAAGTCCAAGGGAGGGTTGGACTAAGACACCATAGACTTTAGAATAACATAAAGGAGACAGACCCTCGAGACCTAGATATATCCCCACCCGAGAGCCTCTAGGCACACCACCTCCACTGTAACCTTAAAAGAACACATAAAGACTCTACAACATTGATGACCCATAGGGTTGGGCACCATCCATGAACCCAATTCTGCAAGCCTCGATGATCACACAATTGCAACCAAAACCTCAACACTACCAACACAAAAGTTTCATAACAAAACCACAAATAGGTAGAAAACGTTACCTGAAGGCCATTGAATGTCAATCCGAATATGGGCCTGCTCCATTGGCAGGAGCTGATACTTCTGCTTATGAACCCAAGACCGAGAAGGAGGTATGAAGATAAATTCAGATGCGATCTGGGGTCCCAGATGAATGCATGAGAGCCACCCTGAATAAAAATGGTTGCATAACAGTTTGTCGATGTGCTTCGTCGGCTGTTCAACTTCCAAGGTGAGCTCACATGGCCACCCTCGTTCAACCTCAACACTCTACACACACTGCTCATTTTCCAATTCTCATCAACCTTCCCAAATCATCTATAAACCATTATAACTCCAACCATCACCTTTGGAAAATTCAGAGGTCAATCATCACATCCCATTATACTCTTTATGGTTAGAAGCATGCCCATTGCGTGCCAAGAGGGGGAAACCCCGAGGCGAGTTGACTCGATGTACGTTAACCCCCGTGAACCCAATTTCACAAGCCCAGATGATCACACAATTGCAACCAAAACCTCAGCACTACCAAAACAGAAGTTTCACAACAAAACCACAACCAGGTAAAAAGGTTACCTAAAGGCCATTGAATGTCAATTCGAATAGGGGCCTGCTCCATTAGCAGGAGCTGATACTTCTGGTTACGAACCCAAGACTGAGAAGGAGGTATGAAGAGAAATTCAGATGCGGTCCAGGGTCCCAGATTGTTTATGGGAAAATTAGTGTCTTGTCGAATGACTAACCCTCTTGGTTTGGCAGCTACCCTAGAAACAAAAATTTAAAGCAATTCAATGATTTTTCCTATGTGTAACAGATAAGAGAAAGACAATAGAAACGAACCTGGAACTTTCGCTTGATCCCTTGCTTGATCTCTCACTCCTTTGGCAGATCTAGTAACTCCTCCCCGTACTTAACATGCTTGGAGAGTATCAGCACAAGTACAACAACAAAGAACCGTCAAAGCATTGTGATCTATTACAACATAAACATTACATAATCAGATATATAATGAACAAAATGATAACATTCACAATTGCACAATCATATGGGAAAAATCCTGAAGAACTTTATTAATAATAAGGAGAATTACAACCCAGTTGTCTGATCCAGCACCATCCTCCCAGCATCAATCCTTCTTGACCTCATGAATTAGCAAGAACACACCAACAAGAATACAATGCTCTCTCTTCAATACTAAAACTAGCAGCACTTACTTGCAATTCACAACAATTCAACCTCTTGATCTCTTGGATGGGAGATCAATTTATAGATTTTTGCAAGGGTGTGAGTCATCCATGGGGTTTGATTAGTGTCATTCCACTTGTTACAATTGGTTCCACAAGAGAAGGGATTGGAGATAGTTTCTTAGTTCCCTTGTTCATCCTTGGGTGAATTCAGAGAGGTAAGTGGCACAGGAGAAGTTTCTAGAAGATTCCATGAGCAACCAACTAACAAACTGTCTCAGAAATTTGTCCATCCTCGCCCATCGCACCCTATAGAAGGCCTAAATAGTATGCATCGCACCTTGACAGTGTAGCAGTCGGTATGCATCTCACCTTAACAGTGCAACAGTCAGTATGGTTCAGTTTAGGCACTTTTTGTATGATTTCTGAGATGAAACATTTGGGGAAAGATGCATTCAGATGAATAAGTTTCTTTAGGGTATGAAACAACTCTTTTAGGGGTTGATAAGCCCTAATACATCGACATATAAGTTTGGGGTTGATGTGCCCAAATATGTCTATAACATAGATGAATGCTTGAGAGCCACCCTGAATAAAAATGGTTGCATAAAGGTTTGTTGATGTGCTTCGTTGATTGCTCAACTTCCAAGGTGAGCTCACATGGCCACCCTCAACCTCAACACCCTACACCCACTGCTCATTTTCCAATTCTCATCAACCTTCCCAAACTGTCTGTGAACCATTCTAACTCCAACCATCGCCTTTAGAAAGTTCAAAGGTCAATCATCGCATCCCATTATACTCTTTATGGTTAGGAGCATGCCCGTTGCGTGCTAGGAGGGGAAAACCCCGAGGCCAGTTGACCCGATGTACGTTAACCCCCATTGGGGTATATATATATATATATATCTTATTTTATTTTTATGTAATTTAACTGAGTCAAAATGTTTACATAACATAACATAACATAACATGACATTACAACGTCTCTTCCATACTGGGCTGAAGAGGCATAATTAAACATTTTTAAAATAAAAAAAATAATGTAATGAGATTCTTAGCCATTAAGATTCACCCTAACTTTAACATGGAGATTCTTAATCTTAAATAGGCTTTATTACAATACCATGGGGTACTAGTACCACATGCCCAATAATCCATAACTCATTTTATATGTTGCTAATCCACATGATTTTTTTTAATTAATCAATTTAATTTTAAAAAGGAAAAAAAGGGCATAACTACTCTAAATATAAATCTCAAACTTTGATTTGTGTATACTATTAACAATATTCTAGAATATTTTGTGTAATTTAAATCCCTACCATCCATCTACTAATTATTGATAATTAAATTAAAATTTTGGAAGCCCTATTTCAAAATAGACATACCTATTGGTGTAATTATCAATAATTATTAGGTGGATGGTAGGGCTTTAACCTCCATAGAATATTCTTGGTAGTAGTCATATATTAAAGGTTGATATTTATCTCAAAAATAGTTGTGCCCTTTCCTCCCTTTCTAGTTAAATTGATTAGTTAAAAGAAAATGTCATATGAAATGAGTTATGGTTTTTTTGGTATGTGATATTGATAAGCCATGGTATTATAAAAAATCATATTTACAGGTTAAGAATCTCCATGGTAAAGTGGGGGTGAATCTCCATGGTTAAGAATCTAGCTACATGTTTTTTAAATGTACATTGTTAATTTATATATTAATTTATGTTCTTTTTTGGGTAAATTCTATTAACTAAAAAACACTTAGCAATTACATAATAGTTTCCAAAATTCATGCTAGTCTCTCACAAGGGTGACCAGACCAAAGCAAAAAATAGACTCTCCTTAAGGAAGTGAGAGCCAACTGAAGCTTGAAAGTCACAAAAATAAGCAAGCTACATCTGATATTTGAGCTTGATTAGCCAATTACAATAGAAAATACAACTATTCGATCACACACTAAAAACATTGTGCATCACGCCAATGGGTTTGAATTAGATCCAATTACCAGAATAAGAGCTATTGAGTCTATTGAAGTCTGCCTTGTTGCCGGGGGGGGGAGGGGGGGGGGTGAGATGCTAATATGGTGCTCAATTCACTCCATTCTTATGTCGAGGGTGCTGGTATGCTTGTGCATGTGTTCAAGGGCATGGAGGATATCTAGACAAGATTCATGGTGATCTAAGAGAGTTTGACCCATCAAAAATTTCATTTTCCAATATAGTTTAATTGCATGCATATACTAATTATACCTCGTTCTCATGTGGTCAGTGTCTAGGACCCAGTCAACTCGCTTAGCTAGGACTTTTGTGTCTAAGAGGGAAAATCAATGAGAAGAGGCTTCCTCCTCTATGCTAGTGAGTTCTTATTGAACATGGGTAGGAGTGAGTTCTTGAAAACAAGAAGCAGAGTCTTAAATCCTACGGTGCATGTGAGTTCACCCACTATAGAATCCTCATGATAAGAAGTAGCCCCTCTTCAGACCCAAGCTCTCTGATGTGGCATGAGGAAACAAACAACCAAGAATCCGGGGTAATATTTTCTTCCTAGTGATTAAAGGCAAACTGGAGGGTCCAAGAAGGATGATACCAGTGCAATAAAAATAAGTACCTGTAGAGGTTATAAGAGTCATCTAAAATAAAAACCAATGTAATAACACAATTGTATAGTGCTTGTAGCCACACCACCAACCACCAAATTACTCCAGACCACTTGTCAGCCCATAGCCTGAAGGCTTCCTTTGAAAATAGAGTAATCGTAGAGACAATATGATACGAAAACAATGAAACTAGCCCCTCAGACTAATATCAAAAGGAGAAACTCGAACTTGTACCAAACGTGTTAACCCACCAAGCCTCTTGTACCATCGAGGACTCAAATTACTAGCTTTACAATAGAGGAACCACTCAGGAACCATAAAAGCTGTTGGAAAAAATACTGAGAGGGGGGGGGGTGAATCAATATTTTCAAATCATTAAACTTTTCAATTTCATATCCAGATTTTTGTATGAGATTTTACTAAAGGGAACTCACGTATGTATGTGACTTTTATTCAAACAACTAGTGTATATCCAGTAAACTTACTTTTCAGTTAATTCATCATATGCTTATCTTGAGTCAGTGCATTAGTACTTCATTAGACATTAAATAAACAGTAACCATGTGCAGTAATAACAAAATAAACCATCACACATAAGAAACACATCAACACACATGAACACCAGGATTTTTAGGTGGAAACCCAATGTGGGAAAAAATCACCGCTGTTGTCATTTCCATCTTCCTTTTGTTATAAAGAAGACTTCTTACAATCTTGTATTGGCACAAACTCATACTAGTATGCAGGCACCCACCTGTAGAAGGCTACAACCTTCTCTTGTTCTCTAGCACTCACTAGAAGGGAGCTCCAACCCCTTGATCTCGTTTACTGACACCCACCGGAAGGGAGATCCAACCCCCTGATCAGATTTACTAGCTACCACTGGAAGGAATCTTCGACTTCCTCATTGAAGGATCCAACCCTCAACACCTTCATGGACCACATTTCATAAATTTTCATACCGGATCCACCTGCTACAAAAAATCACAACTTGTAGGCCACGTTTCATCAAATTTTTCAGATTGAATCCACTATCAACATTTAAGCCTAATACCAAATATCAAAACTGAAAACTGATCGCTACAACACAATCATCAAACAACCAATATCTGACCCAACTGAATCAACTGAAAGCCCTGATCAATAAACTATCAGAATATATATGCTACTCTATTTTAGCAAACTCACGTGTATACATGCTTTTCATGAGGCATACCCGCGTACAGATATGAAAACACTGAACCCTGAAACTGAACCACTGTCACTCTGAAATAAACAATGAATCATACTACATCATTATGAAATAATCACAAAACCATTACTGATATTCAATAACAAACAACTAGTAGCTTCGTCATTCTTCAATCAATCAATCCTCAATAAAAACATCATTATTAAGCCCATATCATCAAGTAGAAACACATTAAGGTTGATTAAACTAATCAAACATATTTTCTAGCAAAACCTTAGCTTATATACACGCTTTCCTTAAAGAATTTTTGCGTGTATACGTGCTTCTCTAGAATCAAACCCGTGTATAGATCTGAATATATATACACGACTGACCAATGTTAAACCTGCGTGTGTACACACCTTTCAGGTTATAAAACCCACGTACATATATGAAATTACTAGCACAAAAATTCACTGCATAACATAACTTCAGACATACCTGGATCTCGACATATACAGAATAATCACATGTCAAGACATTATCATCATTGATCAAATCAACCCATAATCAAAATTGTCTTCTCAGATCTATTGGATCTGATCCATCATCAAATTCTCAGGTTCATACTTAGTTCTAGATCAAACAAATCAATAATAGCCCATTACATGCACACTTTCTTTAGATCTAACTATTCATGGAATATTCATCACTTGCACACATCTACCGCTTTGATCTTCATCTCCTTACATAGATTAGCCCTTATCCAATACCATAGGTCAAAACCATACTAATGCCGATGGCATTCTTAGATGGATTGAATATTCGTTGTTGGGCTCAATACCATAGGTCAATACCATGGTAAAGACCCTTGGCATTTAGAATACCATGGTGTGGAAACTATATGTTCCTTTCCTTCTTCATACCCGCATGTGTATGTGGCTTTTCTTTATAGAACCCACGTATACTCTACTTTTTTCACCAAACTTGAGTGTGTACATGACCTTGATTCATAGAACCTACATATACTCGACTTTTCTTCACCAAACCTATGTATACTTCTTCAAACTTGATCTTTATCATTTTTCTGTCTCTGAACTGATAATCCTTTTCTGTCACATGTAGACATATCTTGCTGACATCTTCGTCAAGTAGGTTTCCATCAAAGGACAACTCATCAAGTAGGTTTCCATCAAGGAAAACACATTATTCGTAATGCCAACAATCTCCCCCTTTTGAATTAATGGAAACCACTCTGGTGTTTGGTCACCACCACCTGTAGATACCTGTAAAACACATCAATCTAAGCACCAAGATTTTCAAACACTAAGTTACTCTCCCCCTTTGACATCAAGGGAAAAGGGATGACCAATGCTAAATGAAGGATTCTCTCTTTAGTGTTGTAGATCTGAACTGCTGAGTATGAACATTGAATACTGACCATGCTCCGCCCGAGCACATGTTGATATTTTTGAAGAATGTACATTTAAGTACATGACTCAACTGAATATGAATTTTCCTATCACCAATGAATCAAACTTACACCAATCACCCAAACATAGTGGGTTTACATATTTAACTTCATTATTACATCAACCATCCAATCACAATGGCGTTACAAATTACATCATGTGCCCAAAAAAACTCGTCCACAATAGTCCATACATGACTGGATTTTACAATGATTACATCATAGGTTTTTACATGACCTTACATCAAAGGACATATATGTCGTTTATAACAAAGACCAAAGACCTAAATAAGACCATGACAGTCATCAACAACTATCATATACCATATAAGATCTACACCATAAGCATTTGTTAGCAGCAACATGAACACCAACATGCACTTCTACATCAGTAATCAAGAACTTCACCATTGATAAGCATCATTATGTATCAAGGAATTATAAAGAAAACATAATGCCAAAAATACATTATTAGAAGCATAAAAAATACTCCCCCTAAACCTGTGCCCGCTATTCACAGTCAGATCTGATCATATCATCTCATATCCCAGTAAAAACATCAAAGTATCTTCGTCAATAAGTTATCCATCAAGGCATCAACAACTTATAAAATCCACTTCTAAATAGCATCAACAGACTGTTACCATCAACCATCAAAACATGAAAGCTAAATAATAATTGACTAAAGCATATCAAAGCCTTTTCCTAAGTCTGTCTCACTATTTCTTCACCACAACAAAGTATTCGCGACTGTTTAGATTAGAACTCGCGTATATACGCAACTTGTCTTCATAGGATCCGCACATAGAAAGTGAGATACTGAAGCTTCACAAATTTAGCGCCCTCTGAGCCTATACATTATGTACATGTTCACTATTACTACACCAGATGCACTGTCAGTATTCTAAGCAATATGAATATCAAAACAATCATAGGAATCATCATCAAGACAAAACATGTATTGCTCCCGTTAATATTACTGATCCTGTGGACCTGATAATAAAATTATGTTCTTATGAGGTCAAGCACCTCACATTACTTCTGCAGTCACTGTTAGAAGTATTTTTGGTAAGAATAATGGACTGCAATGGGCACCATCTTCTTTTAATCTGAGTTTGAATCCTCATATTTGCGAGAATTCCATTTTTCAAGCACATATAATATGTTTGGGTTTCTATATCCTCTTACTACGACTTTTCCAGTTTCTTCATCCATAACCTTGAGCTTTGTTAATGCAAACACAATGATATTTCATTTATCTTCCATTTGACCTATAATTAGAATATTCTACTTTAGACCTTGAAATAATAAAGCATCAACTTCTCCTCTATGTTTATTAATGTTGACACCTAATCCTTGTGATTGGGTGAATTATTATAAATAGATAGATAGGAAATATGAACAGTCATTGGGAAACGAACTGAACAGTCTCTCCCTCATGTATATAATGAGGACCTACCTAATGGAATAATATAGTCAAATTTATTTCTGCCCTATGGAGTTACTTCCTGGCCTGACATGGTATCAGAGCCAACTCCTTTTTTAGCTTTCATGCTCCTTGTAACTCCTCTGTCTGTCTGCCATATTCCTTATCTGCGCTCTTTGTCTGCCTGAAGGCGACTGTCCATGAACGTTTGTTGTTCTGCCATATTCCATTTATCATACCTACATATGACATTACCTGCATTCTGAATAATTGCTCATTTGAATAAGTTTGTAGCGGTTTTGGAAGGCCATATAGCTCCAGTAAAGTGTATCGGTGCACGCATTGACGATTTGTTGAATTGCTACCTGATGTATATGGGTAGCCTCAATGGGGAAATTTGAGTATGGCATGTATTGCATGAAGGCGTGGATGAAATGGATAGATATATCAATGTTCGCATTAGATTGAGTGGCCTTCATTCTCTAGTTTTGTAAAGCGTCTCCCAATTCTATATTTGAAGGTTTGCGAAGTAAGTTTATCAACGTATTTCAGTTATACGCACACACTTGGCGTCACCTGAGAGATATTAACACTGCGCGTGAGAGATATTCACTGCTCCGTTGATATTAACACTGTGTGTGAGAGATATTCACTGCTCCGTTGATATTAACACTGTGCGTGAATATTAACACTGCGCGTGAATATTTGAGACATCATGATATGCGTGGTTATGTTATTGTCTTGATATGTGTGGTTATAATACCTGATATGCGTATGCGTGGTTATGTTATTGTTTATAGATCTGATATGCGTGGTTATAATATCTGACATGGCCATATTTCTGTAATTTTCACCACAGTTTTTATGATTGTATCAGCGCAGGGGGTTAAAAGAGTAATAGTTTAATTTTTGTGTGGTAGATGTTAAGACTGTGAAGGTGTTTGACTAGCCTTGGTATCACTAAGAAAAAAAAGAAGGGGGCGTTGAGCAGAAACAATTTTGCTCAAGATTTTCCTTATTTTATTAGTCATTCTAGATTTAAGGAATACAATATATTGATAATGGTGCAATGAGCAGTTCCTTCTTGTCAAGGGCATGGATGCTTAATATATTGTATGAAATAAGGTTGAAATTACAAATGGTGATATTCTATATGGATAAAATATAGTTTTGCTCTTTGCTAGTAGAAGTATTTTTCTATCAGCAGAAATAATTTTTTACAGAATGCACTCAATCATATCCATGGTGGGAATAGTTCTCACTGGCAAGTAGAACTATCCTGAATGGTCTCGGATGATAAAGCACACCCTCATTTTCAATGAGTTGTGGAAAGGAGTGTGTGTTGGAGAAGGAGACAATGACCCAGTACAACCTACCTCAGACAAAGAGCTCGTCATTTGGGAAAACAAGAACAACAAATCTTATGCATTAATCACAGCATCTGTAAATGAAGAGGTGAGTTTCCATATTTCGTCATATTCAATTTCCTTTGAAGCCCTACAAAAGCTGAAAGAACTCTATGACTCACATTCTGCACTTGAAGTTGTCCAACTCACGATTAAACTCTTCACTCTTGAACTGCAAAATAATGATCCTCTTGCTCTTGCATCTGAAGTAAAATCTATAACGCATGATATCAAATCCACTAAGGTTGAATTGGATATTCCTCTTATCACTTTTCTCAAGGCATTTTATCCTACTTACTCCAATTATCTTGAGTCATTGCAAGCAAATGGAAATCTCAAAGATATAACCTTTGACTCTCTTGTGAAAAAATTTGCTGAAAGAGAGAAAGCTTTTGGAAAGAAGACAACCCGTGAATCTTCTAAAGAGGCTATGTGCCTTGCTCATAAAGAAAAGCATCCTGCTCAAAATTCTACAAGAGGAAGAGGTGGTCGAAGAGGAAGAGGAAGATATTTTAGAGGCAGGGGGGTAGACATTCTCAAGGAGAAAAGGTAGATTTGCACTGCATTCACTGCAAAAGAAATGGATCACATGATGCCTCTATATGCAAGCTACCATGGGACAAAATTGAGCAGAAAGGAAACCAACAGAAAGGTAAAACTGATGATACAGACAAAGGTAAAGCACCTGAATCTGTTCACTATGTTGAGGCACAATGTAACATTGGAGTAAATGAAGATTTGTTTAATGCTTCACTTGCTTCATGGAAAAATGATTGGTTGCTTGATGCAGGAGCAACCTGCCACATGACACATAGAAAATATTTTTTTGAAGATTTCACTGACAAT
>APFE030036069.1:59642-70905 GCA_000404065.3 Pinus taeda
AAATTGTTCCACAATGAGAAAATTGCAGGACATCTTCACCAAAGCGGCTGGAGGGAAAAGCTTGAATGATTCAGAATGATGCTTGGACTCACCAACATCCCTTCAGATTAAGGGGGGGAATGTTGACACCTAATCCTTGTGATTGGGTGAATTATTGTAAATAGATAGATAGGAAATATGAGCAATCATCGGGAGACGAACTGAACAGTCTCTCCCTCATGTATATAATGAGGACCTACCTAATGGAATAATATAGTCAAATTTATTTCTGCCCTATGGAGTTACTGCTTGGCCTGACAATTAATTTTGGCTTTACCTTTTCCAAGAACTTTTGCTAGAAAATTAGTTTCAAGAATAACATTACCATATTGGTATTTCTTGAGAGACTCCAACTTACTCTTATCTCTAGTCATGTGATGTGAGCATCCGCTATCTATGTACAATTCATCATCTTATTCAAATGAGAAAAGTGCAAGACCACACCTTATCTATTATTCTTCTTTCTACTTGTTATGATAAATGTTGGTGGATCCATGTTTTTCAGGTCTTCTGACATCAATATTCTTATTTGGTTGCTTACCATGTTGTGTGTGACGATCTATAGAGTTGTTCTTGCATTCTTTTGCTACATGCCCAAACTTGTTAAAATCATAACATCTTATATGAGCAGAGAAATCATAATACTTCTCTTTCATATTCGTTCTGAAGAAATCAATAGTTGTGTGACCATATTCATTGCAAGAAAAAAAATATCCCTTAAAGAGACCCGAGTACATGGGGGTTGAGGATCTTTCTGTGAAGCAGTTATTTGCTTGTGATTGAAATACTCTGGTTCTGCAATTAGATGCAGCATGTCCATAATTATGGCATATCAAACATTCAACATTGCTTATCAGAGGAGAGAATCGATTAACATTTCTATAGTTATGAGTAAATGGTTTCCTTTGAATATTCACTTTCCTTGTTTGTCAATCAGGTTAACTTTTTATCTCTTTGTTGAGAATTTCAGATTTTGCATTGTTATTCTTTAAATTCCTTGCATCAACTTGTGAACTAGATTCTCCTTCAACAGTTTCATGAAAACCAATACCATATTTGATGGCAGGAGACCTTTGAATACTAAGAATATTATCCAAAATCTTAGTACTATCTTGAAATCACAAATGTTTATCCTTTTTTTCTAATTTACCTTTTAGGATGTTTACCTCAATCTAATATTGATTTTCCTTTTCTAGATGCTGCTTTTTCATAATATCTTCAACCCTTCTTCCTTCCTCCATTTGCAACTTTAATTTGAGAATATCTTCTTTCAACCCATTTTCTTGTTCTTCAAATGCTTGCAGTAGTTCTTCATTCTGCTTATTTGTTTTTTCAAGATTTTCTCTTAGAGAGATGACCTCAGCTTCAAGACCTTCACAATTTTGTTTAGATACCATACCAACATGATTCTTGCTATCATAAGCCTACAACGTATCTTTAAGATTAGCAATATTTTTCAAAGCAAGATCAAGTTTTGTTCTAAGATTGAAAATTTCTTCTAACCTGTCTTCTTTCGAATCAACAACTCAATCTGACATTTTGGACACATTGTTAGGGCAGAGATTACCTGGCAGTTTCCTTGATGAGGAATCTTCTTCTTGGATTGCATGTAGCTTATCCCACACTTTCTTTGCAGTTGTACAATGCATAACCTTATTTAATGTTGAATCAGGTATGCTACAAAATATGTTACTCAGAGCCTTACTATTCTTTTTCACTTCCTCGTCTGATGGGGGAATCTTGGTGTAGCCATTTCATATTAGATACCAAGCATTAAGGCTCATTAGATTAGACTTCACATTTTCTTTCCATTGTTGATAATTGTCTTTTCTTAGCATAGGCACATCTACATTGTCCATTGTTTCTGACTTGCCTTGATCTTCTACTTCTAGAGACACCATTCTTTAATTTGTCTTCCTTGTAGAGTGCTTACTTTCACTTTTACCCATGAGTGCAAGTTTAGTTGCTTTATTGTCATCATGACTATCATTATTTCATAGACAAGGAAATGGATCACAGTTAGCAAGAGAGTCCATACCTGATAATTCTTTATTACAGTCTTATTCATTCTTGATCAATAGAAAGCAGGTTACTCCCAAACTTGAAAATTTGTTGACATCTGTAACTGTTACCGCATATGATATATCCATGAAATTTTTTTCAATAAAAATATTCTTTTCTTCTAGGCCATTAAACCCATTACTACTTCTATATTCAAATGCCATAAGTAATTGACATTCTTGACTAGACTCACCTTCTTCACCATTTGAAAGATCATCACTATCTTCATGTGTATAAAAAATTCTCTTGTTTCCAAACCTTCTCCTATTTATTTTTGCAACTTCTTTCCCTTTCTCATGATTTTCTGTATAGGGACACTTAACAACGTAATGACCAACTCTACCACAAGCAAAACATTTTAAGGGAAGCTTAGCTCTGACTCTTCTAATACCCACTTGGAGTTTCTTTATGAAGTTTTCCTCTTCTTCTTCTAATACATAGCCTGATTCTTCCTTTTCATTTCCTTTTGCAGTAGCTTTGAAGGTTACTTCCGTTATGTCTGAAGTACCACCTTTCCTCATCTCAAATGCTGTCAGTATTCCATGGAGTTTATCAAGTGTGAGACTTTTCAGATCTTGCATTTCCTCAATAGTGGAGACTTTGGAATCGAACTTCGGAGCTAGTGTTCTCAAAATGTTTTTAATAATAGTAGAATCTTTTATTTCTTCACCAAGATTTCTCATGGAATTAACAATTCCATCTACTAGATATTATTTTTTGGGATTCAACTATGTTAAGTAAGTCATTCATCTATGACCATTTCCATGAGAGGTTTTCATAACTAACTAATTTCTCATGATTTTTGAATAGTCCACTTAGCACTCATTGCATTGGGTGATGCTCACAGGGGTAAAGAAGTGGGATTGAATCTAGTGAAATGAATCACATAGCGTCAATCATCACTTTTGGGGCTTGCGCCCGGTAACCAGGACTTCTCGGGAGGAGTTGATCAAGTGTGAGACTTTTCAGATCTTACATTTCCTCAATCGTGGAGACTTTGGAATCGAAATTCATAGCTAGTGATCTCAAAATATTTTTAACAATAGTAGCATCTTTTATTTCTTCACCAAGATTTCTCATGGAATTAACAATTCCATCTACTAGATATCATTTTTTGGGATTCAACTGCGTTAAGTAAGTCATTCATCTATGACCATTTCCATGAGAGGTTTTCATAACTAACTAGTTTCTCATGATTTTTGAATAGTCCACTTAACACTCATTGCATTGGGTGATGCTCACAGGGGTGAAGAAGTGGGATTGAAAGTAGTGAAATGAATCACATAGCGTCAATCATCACTTCCAGGGCTTGCACCCGGTAACCAGGACTTCTCGGGAGGTCACCCATCCTAGATCGCCTCTAGCTCAAGCGCGCTTAACTGTGGATTTTTCCCCACAATCAAGCCCACTTAACTTGCTACCCTATTTGAAAAACCTTAGTAAATATTGTGCCTCATGAACCATTCAAGTAGAGCTCCCTTCACTCTTTTGTATTGAAGTATTGTGGGGCTTTTGCAGTGCATTATACTCAACTTACTTAATGCAGTTGAATCCCAAAAAATTATATCTAATATAATGCACTAAAATCCCCTCAATACTTCAAGACAAAAGAGTGAAGGGAACTCTAATTGAATGGTTCATGAGGCACAATACTTGTTAAGGTTTTGCAAATTGGGTAGCAAGCTAATTGGGCTTGATTGTGGGGAAAACTCCACAATTAAGTGCGCTTGAGTTAGAGGCGATCTGGGATGGGGACCTTCCGAGAAGTCCTAGTTACCAGTACAAGCCTCGAAAGCGATGATTGATGATATGTGGCTCATTTCACTAGTTTCAATCCCACTTCTTCACCCCTGTGAGCATCACATGGTGTAATGAGTGCTAAGGACTATTCAAAAATAATGAGAAATTAGTAAGTTACGACTACCTCTCATGGAAATGGTCATAGATGAATGAATTACTTAACCCAGTTGAATCCCAAAAAAATGATATCTAATATAATGAATTGCGAAAGCCCCTCAATACTTCAATTTCATCTACTCTAAGAAAAAATGCTGCAATTCTTTCTAGATCATGCATTTTCAGTGTCTCATGCTGTATTATGAATGTTTTGAGTTTAGCACTTTTTATCTTGGTGTCACCCTCATAATTGTGGATAATATTATCCCACATTCCCTTTTCTATGTTCACTTGAATTACCTTCACAAACTCAGACTCGGCTAAACTTCCCAAGATCGCATTTACAACTTTTCCATTGATTTCATATTGTTTCTTTCCTGCAATATATGTGGGAATGGAGGCTCGATATTGATATCCACTTTCAACAATTTCCCATACATTAGCTCCTAGTGCCTGCAAGTATGCTCTCATCCTAACTTTCCAAAAAACAAAGTTAGTTCCATTAAATATAGGTGGCCTAATAGAAAATACTCCTTCTTGACTACTCATCTTGATGAATCTCCTTCAAGCGATCAAGCTTCCAGTTGTTTGGAAAAATACTGAGAGGGGGCGGGGCAAGGGGGGGGGGGGGTGTGAATTAGTATTTTCAAATCATTAAAATTTTCAATTTCATAACCAGATTTTTGTACACAACTTTACTGAAGGTAACCTGCGTATGTACATGACTATTATTCAAACAACTAGCATATATCCAGTAAACTTACTTTTTAGTTAATATATCATATGTTTATCTTGAGCTACTGCTTCAGTACTTCATTATACATTGAATAAACAATAACCATGTGTAGTGAGAACAAAATAAACCATCACATATAAGAAACACATCAACACACATGAACACCAATATTTTTAAGTGGAAACCCAATATGGGAAAAAACCATTGTTGATGTCATCTCCGTCTTACTTTTATTATAAAGAAAACTTCTTACAATCTTATGTTGGCGTAGACCCATACCAGTATGAAGGCACACACCTGTAGAAGGCTACAACATTCTCTCATACTCCAGCACCCACTGGAAGGGAGCTCCAACCCCCTAATCTCATTTACCAGCACGCATCAGAAGGGAGATCCAACTCCTTGATCAGATTTACCAGCTACCACTAGAAGGAAGATTCAACTTCCTGATTGAAGGCTTCAACCCTCAACACCTTTGTGGACCAAGTTTCATTAATTTTCATACTAGATCCACCTGCTACAAAATAACACAACTTGTAGGCCACGTTTCATCAAATTTTCAGACTGAATACGCTATCAACATTTAATCCCAATACAAAATATCAAAACTAAAAACTGATCACTGCAACACAATCATCAAAACAACCAATCTCTGACCCAACTGAATCAACCAATCACTGAATCAACTGAAAGCCCTGATCAATAAAATATATGAATATATATGCTACTTTATTGTAGCAAACCTGCGTGTATGTGCTTTCCATGAGGCATACCCGCGTATAGATTTGAAAAAAATGAACCCTAAAAGTGAACCACTGTCACTCTGAAATAAACATTGAGTCATACTGCATCATTCTAAAATAATCATAGAACCATTACTAATCTTCAACAATAAACATCTAGTAGCTTCATCATTCTTCAAACAATCAATCCTCAATAAAAAAATCATTATTAAGCCCAGATCATCAAGCAAAAATACAATAAGGCTGATTAAACTGATTAAGCATCTTTTCCAGCAAAACCCTGACTTATATATGCACTTTCCTTAAAGCATTTCCACGTGTATACGCACTTCTCCAGAATCAAACCCGCGTATAGATCTAAATATATATACGTGACTTACCAGTATTAAACCCGTGTGTGTACACACCTTTGAGGGTATAAAACCTATGTACAGATCTGCAATTACTGGCACAAACTTTCCCTACACAACATAACTTCAGACATACCCATATCTCGACATACACATAATAATCACACGTCAAGATATTATCATCACTGATCAAATCAATCCATAATCAAAACTATCATCTCAGATCTATTGGATTTGATCCATCATCAAATTCCTGGGTGCATACTTAGTTCTAGATTAAGAAAATCAATAATAGCCCATTACATGCACACTTGCTTCAGATCTAACTATTCGTGAAATATTCATTACTTGCACACATATACCACTTTGATCTTCAACTTCTTATATAGCTTATCCCTTATTTGATACCACATGTCAAAACCATACTAATGTCGATGGTATTCTTAGATGGGATCAAATATTCGTTGTTAGGCTCAATACCACAGGTCGATACCATGGTAAAGACCCTTGTTATCCATAATACCATGGTGTGGAAATTGTGCGTGCCTTTCCTTGTTCATACCTACATGTGTATGCGACTTTGCTTTACAAAACCCGCGTATACTCTACTTTGCCTCACCAAACCTAAGTGTGTACATGACTTTGATTCATAGAATGTGCATATACTCGACTTTGCTTCACCAAACCTGCATATACTTCTTCAAACTTCATCTTTATCATTCTTCTGTCTCTGAACTAATAATCATTTTTTGTCACATGTAGACTTATCTTGTTGACATCTTTATCAAGTAGGTTTCCATCAAAGGACAACTCATTAAGTAGGTCACCATCAAGGACAATGCATTAGTCATAATTCCAACAAAATCAACTTTGAACAAAGAAGCATACAAATTTACCTCATACATCCATGCAAGCTACAAAGGAGGAAATCTCCAAGTGCCCAGCTGAGTCATGCTTACACCAACATAAGGGCCATATAATGTAGAGACACTATGATAAGAAATAGTGAAACTAGCCCTGCAAACCAATATCGGAAAGAGAAAACTGAAACAATGCCAAATGTGTTCACCCACTAAGTCTCTTTGCACCACTAAGGCCCCAAATTACTAGCCTTATAATAGAGAAACCACTTAGGAACTAGAAAACTAATTTTGGACAAAGGATAAGATGCATTTACGTCATACCCCCACATAGCCTGCAAAGGAATAAATCTCTAAGAGCCCAACAAAGTCACGCTTACACCAACAAAAGAACCAAATAATGCCACCCACCGTCAAGGTTCAAACATACCACCTTTCAACTGAGAAAGTTGCCCAGGAACTAAGAGAGCTGTCTTAGATAGGGAAGAGCCCAAAAACATGTTGAGAGGGAAATGCACACAGAATGAGGAGGGCCTAGAAGCCTTCCTATTTCGATGAGCCTTCAAAAACCCCGCCTCAAGTCGACGAACAACCCACCAAAGAGGGCATACAACAATTACTTGCTAACCAGGGAAAAGGAACGCGACCAAAATTAATATCAAAATAGAAACACCACCTGTAATGGTAGAATTTAAAACAAAAAAGTAGTAACAATGTGCAATCCATAGAAATAGGGAGAAAAACAACACCAAGAATCAAGAATGAGATAGAAACAACCACTGTAGCCGCCTATTCTTATTTTTCTTGCCAAGGCCTTTGCAATTTAACACAGTTAACCTAAAAATTTGAAAGTTAGTGTGCCAAGCATAATAATCTCCATCTATCAAGTTGCGTCCCACCTGGAGACCTAGATTTGTAGCCCCCCCCATCCAACCTCAAACAATTAAGCGAAATTGTTATTGGAGTCACACACTTCACCTTCTCGAGTTGCTTGCTTAGTCCTGGACTCCATCTCATCATTTACAACAATGGGGATGGGTTAATGGCCGCACAAGCCTACATTAACTTTGACTGGGGATGTGTTGTCATTTCCTCTTGTGTGATTTCCAGGTGAGGCGATTGAAACCGTGCTACCCCTTCCCCTTTTGCATGCATGTGTCACTCTATCTGGGGATATATTAATTATTTTTATAACTAATAATAATAATAACAATAATTTAAAAATTAAAATAATAATGTAGTTTATTTTATGCTTTTTCAATCTTTGTAATGTGAGAAAAGGTCATGAAGTAGGTTTTTTATACTTATCATGATTCATGCCTATCGATCTTTACCAACTATTTAAATTATATGGTTGTGCTAGTTACCTTACATATGAGAAGTTTAACTTCTTTAGCATGATTAAATCCATATCAGTATCAACATGCCTTAAGTGAAGAAAATGAAGTCTTTATTAATGTTTTGCGTGTTTGATTAAACTTCATTCTTTTTTAGCATTACCCCTACAAGATCCAACATAGAGTGATCTAGACCTATAAGTTTGTTCTTTCTTCTTTCACTTAACATATCTTATTTGTTAGCAAGTATCTTTTTGAATTTTCTATCTCTATTAACTTCCCTATCTAAAAAAAAACTTATATTTTGTAATTTCTAAATTCATTAAAAATGATCTCAAATCATATATATCATTATAATTTAACTCAAGTCTAAATCAAACTCTACATAAAATAAATACATATAATACTTTTTTGAATATATAATATATCTATATATATATATATATATAAATTTACAATTTTTTTTTCAAACTTATAAAATCAATTGCAAATATAAAATTTTGACAATATCACACATGATAAACATTGCGTGTTAATCAAAGTTTTGTACAATAAGACAAATGTGGCATCGAATCTGCCCAAATATATCACACATTGTGATGATAAACATTGCGTGTTAAAATTTTGGACTTCAAGATAAATGTGGCATCGAATCTGCCCAAAACCAAGTAAAATATTTGGATGGACCTCTTCGAATCATATTATAAAGAATATAAGACTTTGAATAGCAGTGTGAATCATATCATAAAGAATATATGCAATCTCGCATGGCTTATTTGACCATACAACTATCCAAAAGGATTGTAAAGAATATGTACAACCTAATTGGCTTTTTAATCATGCACTCCTTAGGCTAAGAAAGCACTCAAGAATATAGTTGTATAACCAAATTGCAATAAAAAGTATTCAAACATATAGTTTTATACTTTATTAATGTGTGATCATGCTCAACTATAACCAACTTGTAATAAAAAGTATTCAAACATATAGTTGTATACTTTATTAATATGACTTTAGTAATATATGATCATGCTCTCACTACTTTTTGAAGACTCCTTTTATGTTTATTAAAACCCACTTGTCTCTATCAAACTTTGGAGGATAAAGATAAAGAAATCAACTCTCTGATAAGGATAAAGGCCACACTTTCCAAATAAGACAAATGTAACAATGACCTTGGCTTTATTTTATTATACTATATGACCTTCTTAAACTTGACCACCATTGGAGCTTAGCAAGATCTTATATGTCACTACCCTTATTTTGTTATCTCCAATTTCAACTCTTATGCTTTGAAATGACTCTACTCCATCAAAGATTCCCTCTACTACCTCAATTATTCTACTAGTTTATCAACAAATAAATGCATTACTTATTATAATTAAATTTCACAAAAGCGTGCTTAATGGCATCCCCAATGCATTACTTATTATAATCAAATTTCACAAAAGCGTGCTTAATGGCATTCCCCAACACATAAGCCATTACATATTTCATAATGAAAATATTTACATCACAATGTCGAGGAGGAAACAAAAGAGTGGGGAGAGAATGATATTTTTGTTTTTATTATTAATTTGCTTTACCTATGTTACAATTTTTTTGGATTTATTAGACATTAAAATTGTTTTGTTTTTTGATTTTAACATATATGTACTTTTCGTAATTGTCATAAGTATTGCATTAGAATACCTATTAGCCCCAAAAATAAAATTAAAAACTATATTAAAATTATGTTTAATAATACTATATATTAATTGACTAGTGCCAACATACATGAGCAGTATATGAGTCAAATTTTTCCATGGATTATGTAGCATTAAAAATATTTATTATTTAAAATAAAATTATTATTAATTTATGTTTAATAATTATTTTTAATTATATATATATATTATCATATATATATTATGATTGTTTAATTGGGGATTATTTTTAGGTGGTTAAGTGGAATGGTTTGTATATTTTCTCCATTGAGGTTCAAATCCCTACAAGTGACATCATGAGCTATAATGCCTTGATAAATATTGTTGTAATGACTTCATGCCTATGAATATTGTTGTATTGGCTTCGAGCCTTATGAATTCCTAAGTGACTATACCTCTAGGCTAGCTTGGTACCAACAACCTCACTCTAGCCATTCAGATGAGAAGGAAGCTGAATTCTTTCCTCGGAATATATATGTACATCAATGACTAGAGAAATATATGTGAAAATTGTGCGAATATATATAGAGAGTATAAAATAGTATTAACATGGTCAAATTTTTCATATGCTTCCATAAAGGAGGCACATTATTGGCATTTTTCCTTAATTCAAAAAATACAAAATCCATAAAGGTCTATATGTTTATATTCTATAAGGGACTTCTCCATATTTACAATATTTCACCTTCATATCAAAATTAACCTACAATACTACTAGACATCACTTCCTCTATATTTACAATTACCAAGGGGTTGGAGTGTTTAGGTTGAGATGAGCCATAGGTGGTGGACAGGTCAAGTTGGATGAAGATAATGAAAAATCTACATACATGAATAGTTGGGCTTATTTTATTTGCATTTCTTCAACTTGGCTTCTTTAGCTGTATATTTCATCATTTTGTCTTTGAATCAACATCCTATGCTCTACCATGATCTCCATGGTGGTTGGAAGAGCTACTTCCAGTTGGTCTATACATAGGCTAAGTGCCATACACTCCTCCTAAAGCTCCTAGAACTCTGCATCCCAGCTATTGCTTCTCATTTCATATTTCCATCACAAGCCACCATCTTTTCCACAATGTGTAGGAGTGCTTCCTTGTTCTCTATCCTCTACAAGCTTTGGCTACAGAATTGGATTCACAATGTCTTTTTGTTATTGTTAAATGTCCAAATACCTTCACCAGTCGTCAATATCCAAATATAAGTTAAGGGAGGATCTATGTAGGTATCCTTGATCCATGCCAAAATTAACTCCCCTATCAAACCATGCGAACCAAAGAGTGGAGGCTCTAATCCTACATTGATGAATAGTCTTTCCAACAAATTTCATGATTGCAAGCTATAAATTCATTATCTCATAGAAATTACAACTCCAAAAATCCTACGAGCACATTAATTTCCCTATTGTGCCAATGCTTCGAGTGTACAATCTACCTCCCTTCTACCAGATTCCTTCAAATTGATCCCTTCAACAACTTCGACATGGTTCTCAAGCGGGAGATGACTTAACTATATACTTATTGCATTTAGGAGGG
>APFE030036072.1:12778-26203 GCA_000404065.3 Pinus taeda
AGAACAAGAAAATATGAATAAGATGAAGACTTCAAAAACTATCAAATTTAGAAAATAATTTTTCACATTTCACACACTAGAAAATTAAAAGTCAAAAAATAGGTCTTTTTAAAAAAAGGTGTGATGCAGAATACTCACTTTTTAAAATCAGCATGAAAATCATTACCATTATAAAACTTGATTTCATCCTTGAACATGAAAAAAAATTAAAGTTCCGAAAACCACGTTCTAAAAAAAACATGTGTATTCTGCATCACCACTTTTGAAAATCAGGTCATTTTTTTGCTATCTCTACGAAACGGGTAACAGTATCAGTTCCCGTTTCAAAGTTTACATTGTTTAAAGAAGAAATGGTCCCCATTGCATGAAATTCCTCCTGAGAAGCCTTTGTTGAATATGAAGAGCTACTAAACAGAAGGGTTTTGTGTGGTTAACTCATAACCATGATGAACGCAGATATGAGGATAGAGATACCCTGTAATGCTTGTGACCAACTATGCAACTGATAGTGTGTGGCCTAACAAATGGACTTCGATAAAGTGTGGGTTTGTGGATGACCCATAATCATGAAAAACGAAGATCTGAGGATATAGATACCTTGTAATGCTTGTGACCAATTGCGATACTAACAGTGTGCGGCCTAGAAAATGGACTTCGATGAAGTGTGGGTTTGTGGATTACCCATAGCCATGAAAAACCAATATCCAAGGATAGAGATACCTTTTAATGCTTATGACCAACTGTGATACTAATAATGTGTGGCCTAGCAAATGGACTTCAATGACAAGGATTTTGTGTGTTTGACTCATAACTGTGATGTTGGTTGTTGATGAAATAGCAGGTGCCTACATAGCTTGGGGTGGGAGGGCACGTCTCCAAAGAACCCAAGTCGGATGCTGCTATGCTGAAATTGATGAATGTGAAGCACGTGCCTACTAAAGCGGGTTGGGAGGGCACATCTCCAAAGGGAACCCGCTTCAAATGCCGCTCTAGATTTAAAATGGGCATAACTTGATAAATTTAACTCAAAATCTTTATTAAAATCTATTTTTGGAAATAGAATGATCATTCTGCATCTTCCCATGTGATTGAAATCCCTACCTGGACACTCTGGAAAATCAGATTCGTGTTGCAACTGTCTTGTTGTCATAAAAGTTCTCAAAAAATAGTTGATTTTAAATCAACGATATCTCCCTCATCCGAACTTTGATTCAACCAATTTGTTTTTTGAAATTGGGTGATTTTTCGAGAGGAGCTCATATCTACAATAATTTTTTTGAAATTCTGCACAGTAACTGCAAAAAATGATAGAAAAGACGTCGTCCACAAATTGTCGTCAGAAAAATTTCTGCAACATAGCTTATTTTAAATCAGCGATATCTCCCTCATCTCGACTTTGATTCAACCGATTTTTTTTTTTGAATTTGGGTATTTTTTCGCAAAGAATCCAAATATGTTATTTATTTTTGTAAATGTTGGACCAAAATTTTCAAATCTAATCTACAAACTCGGCACCCAAAAACAATTCCTGGAAAAAAAAAATGAAAAAGAAAAAATTTCTTTCCGCTTTTCCAAGAAAGTGCCCTGTGGAGGTCATAGCACGTGCCTGAAGTTTGTTGGAAACATTCAAAAGATTGGCTACCTTCCATCCTCAGATTGATGGCCAGATGGAGGTCATCAATAGGATGATAGTGCACATACTCTGCATGTACAACTCCAAGCATCCTTGAACCTGGGATGAGAGTCTTCCATATGTGTAGCACATTTATAATAGAGCTCTCCATAGCTCGATTGGTTGCTTTCCTTTTCAAGTGGGTCTTGGATTTCAACCATTGTGTCTGATTAATGTTTCCATGCCTCATAGAAATATGTAGACCGAATCCACACATGTATTTTCTGAGCCTGATAAAGTGATACGCCAGTAGGTCCACGACATTCTCGAGAAATCAAAATTCCAAGTACAAGTAATGACATGATCAACATCGGGTGCCACACAAGTTTCAGATGGGTGAAAAAATTTGGTTTCATTTGTAGAATGAATGCCTTACTGGAGCCTATCGGAAACTCAGACCACTCCCATATGGTACTTACACCATTACCAAGGCTATGAGAGAGAATGCATTTGAGCTCAACATTCCCCCATTCCTTCGCTTGCACCCAGTGTTCAATGTGGTCCGCCTTCTACCATACTTCCCACCATTACTAGACACATAAGACATTGCAGAAAAACTCACATCTACAAATTTAAATCTAGACTACATGGAACAAGCCACAACTGATCTGGATCTTGGGGTGAGGCCCCCAAGATCTGAAAAATTCAAATGCCATAAGAAAACAGGAGAACACAAAATAAAAAAACTACAAATAAACTTTTTTTATTAAAACGTATAATAATTGTAAAGGCTACATTGCAGTGGACCTTTTGTGCTTTTACAAAATGTGACTTGTTACTTATATCCTTTTTTGGTCACAATACCACAGGTAAATTCCATGAGTGAGTAAATACCATTGGTGAATGAATACCATGGGTGGATGTCACTTACAATACCATGGGTAAATTCCATGAGTGGATAAATACCATGGGAGGATGAATACCAAGGGTTGATGCCACTTACAATACCATGGGTGAATGAATACCATGGGTGGATGCCACTTACAATATCATGGGTAAATTCCATGGATAGATAAATACCATGGGTGGATGAATACAATGGGTGGATGCCACTTACAATCCCATGGGTAAATTCCATGGGTGAATGAATACTATGGGTGGATGAATACCATGGGTGGGTGAATACCATGGGTGGATGCCATTTTCCATTCAAATCATACTTTGGTTGAAAGTTCCTTCCAGGGGTCTTTTATTGAAGTTGAGCAGGTATGGGAAAAGTTGGGAAGGTCCAGTTTTATGCCTTATTTTTCTAGGGGTTTCTCAAATGCAGGTGGACCACGGTTTGGCTTCTCACAAAGGGCAGGATAGGATTTTAGCAGGTATTTTCTAGTTGAGCCGGTAAGGGAAGAGGTAGAATGGTCTGGCTTTGAGCCTTAGTTTTCTAAGGGTATCTCACCTAATTTTGAGTAAGGTGGGATAGGGTATGGAAACTCTTAGAGGGTGGAAGAGACTTTTAGTGGGGGTTTCCTAGTTAAGCTAGTAGGCGTTAATTTTGAAGGACTCTCAAATTGTGTAAATTATGGGAGTGCTTCCATGGAGACCTATGACAGTGCAAGGGGAAGGACCAGGGTGTACACTCAGACACGATGAACCCCAATAGCTTATTCAAGCCTAGAGGTTATGCTAAGGACTAAAAAAAGTGAAAGAGAGTAAAATGTACTAGGGTAAAATATGAACTAGAGGATTTGGTTCTTGCAGAAGGAGTACAATTTGGGGACGCTATGGAAACATTTGATAGGGTACTAGTATGTTGTGTTCATGGAAAGGAATTCACTGTAGAAAAGCTTCGTGTATGTGTAAAGAAAGTGTAGGATAAGTATCTCAAAGAGTTGCTAGTGGTCAGAACTCTCAAGAGGGGATGGTTTTCATTAAGATTCAACTTCGTGGAAGATGCAAACTAGGTGTTATGCAAAACATGGTGCATTGATTCATCACTGGTCTTATTGAAGAAATAGAGTCCTCTTTTCAATGCTAGCAAAGAAAATCTGCGGTTTGGCTCGATGGTTGAGGATCCTAGGTTTTCCCATGTAGTTTTGATCTCAAGATATCTTTAGATTATCAAGGATAAATAGGGATCTTTTGTGGAGGTGGATAGATCCTATGAAGAAAAATAATGGAAATTTCTAGAATTATGGTCAATCTGGACATGCGAGAGGGTTTGATTTAACTTTTAACATTACTTATTGAGGGTTATTCCACAAACAGATTATGGACTATGAGGGAATTCCATTCAAATGTTGTAGGTGCCACAAAGCAAATCAAATTCTAAAGGATTTCTCATTTCCCTACTATGATATGCCCTGGTTAACATTTCCCCCTTTTTTAAATAATTGTAATTATTTTAAAATGGTTGAGAAAGGGACACTGATTCCATTACTTGAGGAAGAGGGTTGCTTGAGGAAATGGTTGTCATTTAAAACTCAGTCCTGGTTGGATGAAGGGATTTATTGTGACAATTATGCATTCAATGTAACTAAAAGAGGAATAACCAGTCCAAGTGTCCTTCAACTCAAATAACAAGCAAAGAAAAGGAAAAAATTTAAGAGCAACAGGGGTTGTGTTGTCAAGACGTGATTGTTGTGTGACTTGTATGAAGAATAAGGTAGTTAATTCGTTAGGTGATGGGGATATTTTAATTAAGGAATACATGCCCCATATTTCTCTCACGCGTACATAAGTCGTGAAGTATTGGCAACAAATAGGATGTTTAGAGCTATTATGTGTGGGGGAATGCAAAGCTGGGAGAGAGAGATCAAGTGGTCTTTGGAACTGAATCAAATCCTTGAAAAAGGATCATATGTGAGGAACCTTTTAAGAAAATATTGTTGTGTAAATGGTTTAGACAATATGGCTTGCTTGTAAAGCTGAAGAAACTGTAGTTCTTGTGACGACTAAAAGAACCATAGGAGCTTCCCTGGGATAAAAATCTAGTTCTTGACTAAAACAGTATATGGCTGGGTGGAGAGTTGAAGTCTTAATCCCATTTATTGATCACATTTTAATAACATAAATATATTCAAGCCTTTATGCATGTATTTTTATGCATATGATTAATTTGTTGGGTTTAATGCTTATGACGATATTGGTTCATTTTGTTGGTTAATTCTTATGGAATAATTAGGAATGTGAATTCTTGTACAATGTTAAAGATATAAGCCATGAACGAGGAATGGTTCATCCCTGGAGGACTAATATACTCATGATTTCCTATGATTAATATATTTACTTATCATACATTGGCATCAGGCAATTATTTTACTCAAGTTAATGGCCAGGGAGGTCAAATTGGCATGAAAATGTATTGCAAGTGCCCAAAATATAATCTTAGGAATGTTTTATTCATGTATTCATCGAGAGTCTACAAATTGGTTAACAATGGAATGTGTGTTGCGAGATGGGTAGATCTCTATGATATTATTGTTTTGTTGCTTTGTTGAAGAAATGGTTCAACTCTTGTCCTTACTTGAAGCTTGAAACTAATCTAATTAGCTGAGCATGAAGAGGAAATATTTTCTATTGAAATTCTCTCTCCTTTTTTTTAATGACATGCACAATTGGCTTGTTCATATGGTTGGCATTTATATATTTAAGCTCATGAGAGACATTGCAACTTGTGTATACATATGTGTGTTTTTAAATAACTATACACTCGTTGGTTGGGCTGAAGCTGTTGTAATATTAAGAGGGATAACTCTAATGGCATGCCATATAAAACCTTCAGTGTAATGGCCTTAGCCCTAGATTCAGGTCCAAGTGCCCATAAAAACCACTGAATCGAACCTATGTGTGTTTATAGACAATGTGGCGAGTGGGACTGAGCCTTGATACTTTAAAAATGGTTGTTCATGAGAATATAAAAATATTCTTATAATTTTCTGCTAAGAGCTTTAACAAAGACGAGTTGAAGCATGCGGGTGGAGCATAGAGGATCCATAATTATTATTATTTTAAGGCCCAACAATAAGTCTAGGTTATTAACCATGTGGTCATAACACATAACCAAGCATGAGGCTAGTGTAATGAAGGGACACTATTAAATGTGAGAAATTGACAACCAAGAGACATCCTGAGATGATGTATGCCTAGGGCTTACATCTCGAAAGCCCACAAGAGGTTGCACAAGAGAAACACCCAAGCTGACAAGGACCAAGATGGCATGGTAGAGCCTACATCACAACGGTGGCCAAGATGATGTGGAGGACATGCATTATCTGACAGAGGAACTAGTGCCCAAGTAAAGCGGGCCTATCATGGCATTAGGAGGTTTAAGGTGGGCCTACATAGATGGTAATTCTATCACAACAGTTGATAATAGTATTTCTATCCCATAGTTTATCTCTCAGAGGTAACCATGCACAATGCTCAAGGGAGAATAGGTTGACCTAGCACTAGGCTACTGTGGTGTCGACTATGCTAGATCCCACCAACATATAAGGGGGTCTCTCCGATGTGAAGTCCCAATTAAACCTCACACCATTTGGAGTAGGATCCCCATATGGAGTATCAACCTGACCACCATAACTCAATGTTTTCCCTTAGTTGCAATGAATAACATAAGAGAGTATGCACATAACCTTTCAAAAGGAGGCCTTCACGAGAGGGGAGACATCATTGAGTCTCTAAAAGGAAAGTAATAGTGCTATCCTAAGAGAGGAACATGAGAATAAAAAAATATTCATTAGTTATCTAGTGAAGTAGTTCACATAGACACAACAATCATTAAAGAAAGTACAACACACATCCAACAAGATTAGCACCAAAGCCAATGAAGTAGTTCAATTTCTTTAGTACATGTGAACATATCATATACTGCAAACATCTAAAGAATAATCTGACAACATTCACGATACATGTATAAAAGTATGTTTTCCCAATGATCTTCTAATTATTAAGTGAAAGATCCAAGTACATAGTTACAATGGTGAGACATTAGCTCCAATAGTGGAGCATTAAGTCACTTCTTGCTTCTCCAAATAATGATCTTCTCTCATATGACAAGCTAGATAATCCAAGGCTATCTTTTCAAAGTCTAAGAGGTTTCTTCCTTGAGCACCACCTTGCCCTATTCAGGTGGTACACCTACCAATTAAGTTCACTCATGAAAAGGAAAGATCAGTTTGGAAATAATCTATTCTAACCCTACTTTACTCATGGAAAAAGTTGATTGTGATGAGCCTGTGTGAGGGCTAAGAAAAAAAGGCTTGTTGAGAATTTCACAATTGAGATTAGTTGTGGTTGAGGGAGGACACCATTGCTCACTAGGAATGCATAATGTGCTATAAGGAGGGTCTCTTTAGGTTCCAACATAGTGAGAAAGTGTAAGGGACAAGGTTAATGAGCCTTTTGAGTGAAACGACACAGTGCTCAGGGCTCAAGGAAGAAGGAGATAGTGATAGCATAGTTTAGATTCCCAATGGTTATGGGAGGACCTCACTGTGCACTAGAACTACTTAATTCATTGAGGGAGACAAGTTATAACAAGGCATGGTGCAGTGATGGGCTTCATTCGGTAGAGAAGGTAATATTATGCATTGTACCTATGCAATGTGTAGTGCTTGAGGGTCAGGCTTCCATGCTAGCACAGTTAAGGGTTGCAGTAGATCATAGGTGGACTCATTGTCCACTAGACATGTGAACTAAGCTGAGGAAGGCTCACTATAAGAGAGAGTTGTTTAGTTAGCTTAGGAAAGCAACAAAAAGTCAAGTGACTTTGCCGGGAGGATTCTCACTACATTGTGAAGGAGAGGGAGCCTATGTATTGTGTAGTTTATCATTGAAAGGAGATGGAGAAGTCCTTTCTATCAACTAGAAATTCTCCATGTTCTATACAAGGCATAATTGATTAGAGCTCAGTGAAGTGTGTCAGTACAAGAAATAAGGGTTAGTGACTATGCTTTGAAGGTTTTGAATGCACAATAAAAGGAGCTGACCTAAGCAAATATATAGTGCTCAAGTTCATAGGAAAAGGTTTCATCAATGAAGCTCATGGATAGGGAGTTCTAATCACTTGGTGAAATATTAAACCCTTCATAACTTGCATTGGGCAGGAGGACCAAGAAGAGATTTATAATGGCTGAGTGTGGGCCGAGTAGAGTGAGATAAAGAAACCCATTCGACTGAGACTCAAATGAAGATCACACACATGACTTCCATCAATACAAGCCAGGGAAATGCACAGGATTTAAAATGATTGATCACACCTTGACATGATAGAAAAACAACCTTATTTCTAAGTGTGATAGTTAAAATGTAGCATTGCGACACTTAGAATACAAGTTGTGACACAAGTGTCGATTAGGACCAGAAAGTGCACTAAGCTACAAGAATCTAGCTATCACATATTATCATGATATATAGGACCATCTAATGTGGAATAGTGCTCTAGAAGTGCCTCTAGTGATGTGCGAAGGTGGGATGCATACATGAGTTCAAAAGTTAAAAATGACACTTGCAACAACAAGAAAAAGTGAAAAAGGCCCTTGCAAAAGTTAAAAAAAATGAAAGTGATGCATGCAAAAATGAAAGAAAATGAAAGTGACGCATGCAAAAGTTAAAGAAAATGAAAGTGACACATGCAAAAGTGAAGATAAAGTGATAACAACATTTTTAAAAATGGAAGTAAGAAAAAAGGACATCCACAAAAGTGAAAGCGATAGATGAGAATACTCATTGGAATAGTAGTACAATTGCAGCCAAAGTGAGAGAGACTTTCAATGGAGAGTGCACACTAATCGTCAACATATGTTGCACAATACACTACTACATAGTCACTATCAATAGTAATTATGCAAGACTTACGTTCAGGAGTTGTGCAATACCCATCTAAGATTGCGTAAAAATACGTTCATTTATAAATTATTCGAGGAATGAGCATGTATGAGAAAGTGATTTTGATACTTAGAATATGAGAAGAAGAATAAAAAATCAATTGACCATGAAGGGACCATGGAATGACAGATCAAAAGATCCTATTTAGGCTCCAAAATTGAAATGTAGGAAAATCTTTAGAGGGTGTTTGATGGAGCATCAACACTTGGCGACACACTGGTAGAACTCCAGATTCTATGTTTAGGTGCTCTACCAAATTCTTGGTTTTCCACTTCTCAGATAGTATTCTGAACTTTCAGGCCCTTTGCATATTGTTGAAAAAAATTGGTGTTTTTGTCCCCACTCTTAAGCTAGAGCAGTATTCTCTTGAGATGCCACATCTCCTCCTTGTTTGCCAAATTTTTCCTCTTGCTTGTTTCAAGATGGATCACTCTTTGTTTAGATTTGTTTGAGATGTATCCCCATCTTTTCAGGTCTTCTAATATTTCCAATTACACTTAAATATATTTAAGTTCGACCTCATCCTTTTTCTTTTTTTTTTCACAGCTCAGGAAATGGTTTTTTGTTTTAATATTTCCAAATTTTTAGCAAATTTTAAGGCTATCGAATTATCAACCTTATTATCATGATTGGACCGGTTTTCTATTACCATAATTCGGAAATATTCCTATTTTAGCCATGAGGAGTTGAATTTTAAAGGGATTCCTAGTGTGAATTCCAAAAATATTAGGTGGTGATCAGATTCACCTCCCCGCCCAATCCATTGAAGGAACAAGGGGATGTGTTCAATAAGGGAATCAACTATTAGGAAACAGTCGATTCTTCTAGAAATTATAGCCTCCCCATTCCTCTTATTCCTCCATGTGGGATTCTTTTTAACCAAACCAATATCATAAGGACCAATCTCTTCCATTTTATGAGACAAATAGTCTAAAAGAGGGTTTAGATAGGCACGAGTGCCTGAAATTTTTGATAACCCAATAAAGAAGTTTAAGTCACCTCCCATCACTAGGTTTTGATCCTTCATAAAGGATTGACCCAAAAGAGAGTCCCAAAAACCCATCCTCTTCTGGTAAGGGGCATAGATTTTCATAACCTTTAGTGCCATCCCTACCTCAGTTGAAAATATATCTACCCCAACTCCAAATTAAAGCCTCACACTAATAAAAGTTTTAATGATCTCAAATATCCCTAGTGCATGGCCTCCATACATTCCCTACACATCAAATGCTACAAAATTCCATTCCATCAAAAGATAGTTGAAAGCCCAAGAGATAGAGTCGCAGTGACTCAAGGATTCTTGCAAGAATATAATGTCAATGTTTGCTAACTTTACCAATTTCTTTAGCACTAGTTTTTTAGGGGCATTAGCCAAACCCCGATAGTTGAAAGATAAGCAGATAATAATGGAACATGGGTAGGGGTTAACACTAATCTATGCACCTTGAGGATGGTAGATTGTTGGCCCATGGTTACCTCATAGTTGGAAATTTTCTTAGCTTTAGATAATGATTTTTTTGGCCTCGTACCTTACTGAAAATGTTAGTTGACATGATAGTGTGTGACACATATTTTGACAATGAGCATATAAAGTAACCCAAATGGGAAGATGCCGAGGAAATAGAGGCTCAAATTCGGGATGGGTTGGGTGGAGTGAAAGAGGTAGGTTGTCAACAGGATAGGGCATACAATGGGATGGGGTTTTTTAGCTTGAGAGGCATAAGTTTTGTTACAAACATAATCCATTTCTAAATGGGAAATAAACATTGTTAAAGAAGAAATAGGAGGAACAAATCCTATAACCGGATTCTCGACTTCTAATGGGGGGATTGCTGCCAAAGGTACATATCTAGAAACTTGAGGTGATTATTTTCATTCAGCGTGGCACCCCAAATCCATCATCTCGACTATATCTTTAATGGTCCCTATAGTCCCTATGGGAAAAGTTATTTGATTCTATTCTATAGATGCTTGACCAACCTCTTTATGAAGATTACAATGGGTATCAAAGTTGACATTCCTTTGCTTTTGATCTTCCTGATCACCTGGTTCCATCATCTCCACTCAGCCATCAGGAGTCCCTATAGTCCCTACGGGAAAAACTAGTTGGGATTGTTTCGTAAATTCCTAACCAACCTCCTTATGAAGATTATCATGTGTATTTGAACTAAAATTTCTCTTTCCTTTAAACCTGAGCAGACAATCCTCCATCAAATGGCCCACTTTGTGACAACATCGAGACCTATATAGGTTTCCCTCATAATCCAACTTCTATTTGTGGGTGATACCTCTAAATCTTATATTGATGTGTGGATAAATGTATTCACTAGTACCAATGTTTACTAGGATTCAAGTGATGCCCATCCTCCCTGTAACTTCCAATGAATGGTCCACTTCTAAAAAACCCCCTTGATGATCCCTAATTATCTTGTGTCAAACCAATAATTCATAGGTAACCCTGGCAATCGAACCCAAAGCGAGGCATTACCCAATTTTTCTCTTGTTGGACGCGGGATCCCCCAAGGAAATTTTTGGGGCTTAAAGCCCAGATTTTGGCCAAAAGATGTAAATCCGATGTAAAGACTCCACAATTTGTGGGCATGGAGTGCGAAGTTGTTAATGAGTCATAGGGTTGTCCACCCTCAATTTTGTATTGTAATGTCGGCTATAGAGATCTACCCATGGTCCGCGGACCATGGGATTGTATAAATAGCGCAAGGCTCTAAGTTGTAAATCAGTCAATTGATGATCATGGAATAGGAGCATAGTGGAAGATTTAAGTGTAGAGTGAAGTCTTTGGGTCATAGAGTAGGAGAAGGCTTTGCAGCTGAGTGCGCAGAGGCCTAGTAGTCCATAGCTGAGTGTGCGGATTGTTATAGACATATTTTGGCACTGCAACCCCAATCACATATGTCCATAAAACCAAGGGCTTATAAGTCCCTAAAAGTGTTGTTTCATACCCTAGAGGAGCAAGGTCAGCTGATTACATCATCTCCTAAAAGTTCTCCATGAAAAAATACTCAGAACTGGTGAAAACAAGACCATACAGACTGCTTAGTGCTAAGGGTAAGATGCATCTCACCTGCCACATGCAAAAAGTATGATGCATACTGAAAAGCCCTTTTGTAGGGTGTGATCAGCGAGAGCAGACAAATGGCAGAAGCAGTTTGCTAGGTGGAAACCCAGAGAATCTTCTAGAAGCTGCTCATTTGATACTTGCCTCTCTGAATTTGCTCAGGGATGAGTAAGAGATCATGAAATCTCCAAGTGGAACCAAGAACTATCAGAGAGATGACACTAATCAAAATCCTAGAAGCTGACTCACCTACCTGCAAAAATCTATATATGGATCCCTCATCTTAGAGATCCAGAGGTTGGAATTTTGTATTTTGTAAGGAAGTGTTGTTGGTTTCTCTATGCAACATTGTATTATTGGATGATATAAACTTTTCATGAGGTGAAGAGGGCTTTCATGCTGGGAGGATGGCACTAGGTCAAACCAATGGGTTGTAATCCTCTCTTCTACTACTTCTATCAATAAAGCTATTTGACTTTTCCTCCATATTCTTGTGTATCTCTGAATCTTGTATTGATATATGCATTTGTATGGTTAATATACATTTGATCCTATATTTTTTATGGTTATAGATCTCTATGCTTTGATGGTATCATGCTGCTTTGACTCTACAGGTGTTCTTTGAAGCGGGACAAGTGAGGAAGGTGTGGTGAAGTTCTGTCAAAGGGGAAAGGAAACAAGCAAGGAGCCAAGTGAAAGACTGAGGTCGATACTCTTTGCTTCTTTCTCATCTATCTCTCATAAAGGAAAATGCAAGTAACTTTATTTTGTTTGTTTCTAAGATAGCTACCCGTCTTAGTGGGACTAGCAACTCTTAATGGACACTAGTTTTCCCGATAACAAAATGGCGACTCCGCTGGGGAGCAAATAGCTTGTTTGATTGTTTATATTTGTTTGCTTTATAAACTACAGATGGAGCTTGAAGTTAAGCCAGCTAGCCTTCGAACTACATTTGCTATGCAAGTGGAAAGTAGATCAATGCTAATTCAGTTTATCTGTGGGTTTTGTTTATAAACTGAACAACTGACTTGCAAACAGCCTAAGTGCCCTAGTGGTGGCTCAAGTAACCTCATTAGATCAACCCCTATACTTTATGTTTACTGACCATCATTGGCTCAGCCTAAATCCTTGAACTAAGCTACAAATTGTGAGCAAAAAACCAAGCCCAGTCGCATCCCTAGACCATCACACTATCTCCTTTTGATAGTCTGGATGCATTGCACCTCCCATGTGCTATAGGTGAGATGCATGCCTGTTTCCCTATGTTACAGGTGCGATGATCATATAAGATTGTTTCTGCCTCCAGATTTTGGTTTTTTCTTCATTGTCTTTAGCTTTATTCAGGAGTTTTTCTGTCTGTGATCAGTATACCACTGTTGAAACTCCCTTCCTTTGCATTATTCAGCCTCCATTGTACAAATAATTGTGAATGTTTTTATGTATTTTTTGCCATTTACAGTTCTCTTTTGCAAACGGTAGCTTAATCGAACTGTCGTATTTTGATTTGAAAGTGTCGCAAGTGTTGTTTTCAGTCAAAGAAAAGAACCCTTCTCTTTTTAATAGTCAATTACACTATTACTCTTGTATTTGATTTGAATTAATAGTATTTGAAGTGTCGAAAGTAGTTTTCAATTCAAAATCGCAAAGTGTCGTCCTTGTCTTCCTTTCGTCTTTTGAAAAGAAAATTGTTAGTACTGTTGCTTTGGAAGAAAGATAGTTCAGATTTGTACTTAGCATTCTTTTTGTCATTCACACATTAAGAAAGGGGAAAACAAGTACATGCATGTGCATTTGCATTTAGACTGCTTGTTGATATTGATTTAGGATAGTGCATCTAATGTGTGCTCTG